>LPNX010195251.1:181989-280513 GCA_001517045.1 Pseudotsuga menziesii | reverse complement strand
CCCCCCCCCCTACACTCTATCTCTCTCTCCCCCTCTTCTCATCCAACTACACCTAACCCCAACCCCCCATCCTCTCCCTCTCTCTCACACACACATACATAAAATAATATAGTTAGGTTGAAGAGAGGTGGGGTGTTAATGGGTTAAGACTTATGGAGTGCTTGTTAATTCCCCCTAAACATTGAATGATCCCTTAGTCGTGGAAATACCTTTTTAAAAGCTCCTTATCGCTATTCGAGAATAACGTGTACGCATTATATATGGTAAAAATGTGCATGTGTTTCTGTTAATAATAATGTGTGCATGTATGTCTCAATATAATTAACAACATTCCCTATCCAATAAACACTCTATCAGATTTAAAGCATGTTTCATAGTCCACACACAATTTCAGGTTGCAGACATCATTATCTTCTTCACCAGATTATCACAAAAAAAATTGATTTTGACATTAACCATCTCCATCACAAGTGTCTAGGGATTGCTTGGAGCATGGTATACATTGAGGAGCAAGAGAAAATGAAAGAATTGAGAAATAAAGAAACCAAGATCAGGGAATCTCCAATTGAGGAGAACCATAGAGCATCTCCACCATTGTTTTTATTGTAACTGAGGAGCAAGAGAAGAAAACATTATCTTTGTCATTGTGGTGGAGTATGTAGACACAATTGAGAAAGAACTAAACCAAGCTAAGGGAATCTCCCATTGAGTAGCACCATAGAGCATCTATACCATTATTTTTCTTGCAATTGAGGAGCTAACAAAGGCATCATTCCTCTCAATCTTCCCCCTAACTTGAGTATATAAACATAGCTGAGCACGAAAGAAACCAAGCTTGGGGAATCTCCCATTGAGGAGCACCATAAAGCATCTCCACCATTGTTTTTCTTGCAATTGATGAGATAGCAAATGAAACATTGCTCCCAATACTCCCCCTAACTTGATTATCTAGACACAATTGAGTAAAAAAGGAACCAAGCTTGGGGGGTCTCCCATTGAGGAGCACCATAGAGCATCTCCACCATTTGTTTCTTGCATTTGAGGAGTCTCAAAGGAAATATTTGATTGGTCATTTTGGTGGAGTATCTAGACACAATTGTGCATGAAAGAAACCAAGCTTGGGGAATCTCCCATCGAGGGGCACCATATATCATTGATCATTGTGGTTATGGGAAATTCACGCAATCGAGCAAGAAAATTGGAAAGGAATAGGATACCCAATGAAATCCTTGAAGAAACTAGAGAAAAGAAAAGAAATGACATGACCAATAAAAAACGCTCTATGGACACTCAACCAATTTTGGTTGTAGAGGATGCCACAGTTCTTCCTACTGATCCACAACAAGAAAGACATGTTCATTCACTCGAGGGACCTTTGGTCTCCATAGAAGTTTAAGAACAAGCACCTCATTGTGCCGATCAAGGAGTAAAACATAGGTGCACATCAAGGCCACTTGAAACCTTTATAGATTTACTTGGATGTGGGTATACAAGTGACAAAGTTAGAGAGTCGTTGAATGAAAATCGTATGCTCGAAGAAGACAATGTTGTTCAGACCACCCATGAGGATTTTTTATTACCACATTCTGACTGATAGTAAGAGACAGAAGGGCATGAAGCTCATGTTCAAATGCCACACTGACCGGGTGATATGGTACAAGGTTTAGTTCCAACCTCCCTACCTCTGTTGGCAACTTCACACCGAATAACTCCAAAACGTATACATATCAGTGAAAGTCTCATTGGTTCACTTGAAGGTACATTGTCTAAACGCAAGATTGCATAGAAATCTCAATAGATACATGTCAACTATTTTGAATATAAATGTGATGGAAGTAAATATATATTATTTATATCATTATTAAAATATAGGTATATGATTGTTGTTAGGATAAACTTAAGGATAAATATGATAAACAGTTATGAACCAAGTTCTCATATTGTCAAAAGTTTAATAGATTCATTTAGTACAATTGGAAAGATATCATGTAGAAACGATAGCAATGTGGCTCGTCATGCATTGTCATAATCAATCGTGAACAAAAGCACCAGGTCCCTTCGAGTTATTAAACCTACATCCAAACTTGTAGGCTTGGATATTAAAACAATCTACCAGTATTGTTCTAGAAGAGAACAACTTGACTCTGGTCAAACAAATGTATGGGGGTTCATTGTAACGTTTCCACACTCTAATATGAAGGTCATTGATGCAGTAAAGGGACTGGCGCAAGAGTTTTGGTGTGACAATAATAGACCTTCATTAAAAATTTTCTTGACATGACACAAACAAAGTTATAAGAGAGATTTAGGCATGGAGATAATGAACTTAACTTGGGCCAAAGATCCTTTTATAAATGAAAACCATGGTATGTTAAAATAAACACAAATTGTAACACATGTTGTTGTCAATATCACATTGAGTATGGTTATTATTATAACACATATATACTCATATGTGTGTATTACATAACATTATTATGTAGGAATGCTCAACTACATTGCCACCGACATCATCTAGAGATTTTATTCATAGCATTTTGTGTAGAAGGACAGGAGGTTGCATATTTTATCAAAGGCCTTGTGTAGATGGGGCATGCCCAAGGTGTGGTGGAATGGCAGTTTTGGACAAATACATACATGTGACCAATGAGAATGAACTTGGGAGACATGAAGTGAACTTGCAGTCATTCAAATATGTCAAGTATGATATCGGTGGAGGGAATGAAAGAAAAAAATACAATTGGTAACCTCTCAGGTTAGTAACGAGTTCCTGAATAGTGTTTTTTTCTTCATGTATCGCTACTTCGTATATGTAACAACCTATTGATACTTACATCTGTATTGTTGATCTACCAGGTATGGGTTTTCAACTTCATGGAGGAATTCTTTAAAATACACAGCAACCTGTAAAGCATGTACATGTGGCTTGTTGGCAAGATGAACAATTTAGAATGTGCAGGGATACATTTCCTATTGGAACTATCTTATCAGTGGTCGATTTTTGGAAAACTACACTCTTCAACCTCATAATGAGATTCAAAGTCAATATTATCACTTAGAGCAAGTTAGCATAATGGTCCATATGACCTATAGACATGGGGCAGATAGTTTTGAAGAGAAAATAGTTATATTTAAGGAGTATCATTTTTAGATAAGTGATGGCATGTGTCATCACTTGGATTTTGTACAACACAACTTTCAATTGTTCTACAATCACCTGAAGTATAACAATATATAGATTGAACAACATTGGATTTGGTCTGATGGTTGTGTAGGGAAATTAAAAATTATTGTTTCTTCCAATGGCTGTATATTCTCCACAGAGGAACAAGGTGCCACATATTTTGAACTATTTTGAGACCGAACACAGAAAATGGGAACATGATGGAGAAGGTGCCATGGAATTTTTTAAGGATTCTAATATTATACTTAAGTATAGTATTCTATGATATTGTTTTGGATTGAAAAAAACATGTTTATAGATAGGTAGGTGAATACTGAATATGAAACATAAAACTCACATTGAAATGTGTAAAATTTGGCAAATATTATGATAAAAAACATATTTTATGTAAATATAGGCGATATTAGACACTAAAATTGACCAAATAGAGAATTCATTTTTTCACAAAAACCCAAAAATTATCCAATTGGTGAAATTTCACCCCTAAAAATTACCCTGGAAAGTGCATGCATCAAGACTGCATTACGTAGGAAAGAAATGAAATTCACAACTATTTCACTCATCCGAGATGCAAAGACCATTGTTACATGGTGTTCTTCAGTAATGGGGAAGGGATCAGAAGGCAAGAATACCAAAAATATAAAAACGCACATGTAGATATATATTTTGGGGAGGTGGACGATATAGATTGATCCCACCTATATGAGTGCAAGACCGTACAAGGAACTCATGCATTCCATTAAGTTAGAACATGATACAATTCTATAGTTGAAATGTGGACAAGGAAACTCTCTTGTTTTTTTATCCATGTAAAAGTGGTGAATGGGACAATTGTGAATCCATAGATTGGGTTGATAGCTGGGATCATATATAACTCCCCATTGGTAAAAAAAAATAGCAAAATTATCCCAGTTGGAGGAGGACGAGTCGCGTATTTCACCTAACTATGACCGCATATCAGATCTTTTACAACTAGGTTTGGTTGTTATGTTGATAACTTTGAAATGTTTTATGACTAATTGTGTTTAGTTAGCTGACTCCTAGGTCAGCACTTTATTTTATGTAGGATAGAAATACGCAGTCGTTTCACCTAGAGGAAATGAATGGTACACTGAATATTAGCTGGCACATTTCTTGGATGGGAAGCAACTTCGAGGGAAATGATTTTCCAATTGGTCTATGGTTATTAAAGGAGAATATTTGACATAGGTTTCCTATGCACAAAAGAAAATCAGTTATGTATTTGAATATTATAGACCAACTCAAATTGTATACCATTATACAAACTTAGTTATTGGCACAAACCTCTAGCTGCAAACAATGCCAAGAAAGAACTCTTCAAAGACACAATGCTTTTTTCCTTAATCTGAGCACAAGAGGCTAAAGGATACAGTTTATATTAGAGGTGATCCTGATGGTCTAGTTGAATTACCACAGGTAGGTAGTCAAGTATGTGGTAGTCAGGTATTTTGGTTTCATGGTATCATTGATTATTTATTGCTTGATAGTTTGACAACTTGATAGATTGATAAATTGCATAGAATTCTACAACTTGATAAATTGCACAAGCTTTATAATAGATTTGTTGTATTATATTCATACTTATATTACTCATTCCATATATCCCTAGACCATTATCTAGAACTCTGTCTGGGATATGTCTATTGATCTGCCTTGAATCTCGAAGTTGGTCCTATAAGAGCATTAGTCAACACCCCAAGTTTTCATGTCGCTTCTTAATGCAAGTGTTAAAATTATGTATAAAAACATTCCCATGCTTAATAACCCTGGCCAATCCTAGCTTAAAAACCCTGTAGCCAATCCTAGTAACCCTATTGTGTACCGCAATCCCTAGTTTGAAATCAAAACCCAAGAAACCCTAGTTTGTAGCCTAGAGACTAGTAGTGTCAACTCTGTGATCCACTAAAGGTGAGGTACCTATAAGCCCTTGTGTTAGTGAACCATACTAATTGTATCCTATGATGGAGAGTAATTTTTAACATTATGAAATGAAGCAAAAGAGAATTATCCACATGACATACTACATCAAGGAAAACCATTATTGACATACTACATACTACATCAAGAGCCAATCCTAGTAACCCTAGTTTGTACCGTAAACCCAATTTTGAAATCTAAACACTAGAAACCCTAGTTTGTAGCCTAGAGACTAGTTTGTGTTAACTTCGTGATACACTAAATGTGAGGTACTGTAGCCCCTTATGTTAGTGAGCCATACTAATTCTATCCTATGATGGAGAGTAATTTTTAGCATTATGAAATGAAGCAAAAGAGAAGTATCCACATGACATATTACACCAAGAGAAACCATTAATGACATACTACATAGTACATCAATAGCATCCATTACATGACATACTACATAAAGAGCCAATCCTAGTAACCCTAGTTTGCACCGTAAACCTTAGTTTGAATTTTAAACCCTGGAAACCCTAGTTTGTGTTCAAAATCCTAGAAAACATAGTTTATAGCCACTAACCATCATCTATAGATCACTAGTACCATTTATCCGATGTCACCATTGAAAAATATCTCGTATCAAACATTCAAACCTTAGAATGAAGGAAACCATTAGTGTTTTAATAAAATGAGATTGAAATCATAAGAATGATGGTAATCACATCAATTGAGATGAAATATAATCACATCAATTGGAAGAAACGATATTCATTTCGATATGGATGAAGCTTGATCTCTTTTAATTTAGATAATGTAATTACCAGTGTTAGGCCTTCAATCTCAAAGTTGGTCCTATAAGGACATTAGTAAACACCCTATGTTTTCATGTAACTTCCTAATGCAAGTCTTAAAATAAGGTATAAAAATATTCCCATGTTGCATGACCCACCAAAACCCATTTTTGATACATGGTTGGAATTATATTACCTGGCTAGGGATTCAACAAGTGTCCCTGAAATCCTGTAGGAGGTGGGATTCAATGTGCCATAGAATGAAGACTATGTCTCGGATCAATGAACTGTCAACTCCATTGGATTCAAGACATCAGAATAGTGATAGGGGTGTCCCTGTCGTCTTGTTCCATGGAAAAGGGATCCTTTTTAGGTCAATTTTGGAAAGTAGGGATTTGCTCAGTAACGTAATGTGAAATTTTTGTACGTAGGGGTCAAATTTGCAAATTCCTCAACCGTGGACATGTGGCTAGAGTTCCCACATGGAACCTCCCTAAACATGCTTTCATGACCCATTGAAACCCATTTTTAATGCATGGTTGGAATTATATGCCTCGGGTAGGGATTCAACAGGTCTCCCTGAAAGCACAAATATGCTTGGATTCAACATGCCATAGAATGACGACTATGGTTCGGATCAATGAACCATTGAATTCGTTGGATTCAAGAAATCGAGATAGTGTTAAGGGTGTCCCTCTCCTCTGGCTCCATGGACAAAGGATCATGTTTTAGGTCAATTTTGGAAATTAGAGTTTTTCTCAGTAAGGGAAAGTGAAATTTTTGCACATAGGGATCAACTTTGAAAATTCCTCGATCGTGAACATGTGGCTATAGTTCACACATGGAACCTCCCTAAAAACGTTTTCATGACCCGTCAGAACCCAGTTTTGATGCATGGTTGGAACTCTATGCCCCAGGTAGGGATTCAATAGGTGCCCCTGAAATCCTGTAGGAGGTGGGCTTCAACATGCCATAGAATAGAGACCATGCCTTGGATGGACGAATTGTCAAATTCGTTGAATTCGGGACATTGGGATAGTGCTTAGGGTGTTCCTCCCCTTTGGCTCCATGGGAAATGGATCTTATTTTAGGTCAATATTGGAAACTAGGGTTTTTCTCAGTGTTGATTCCTGGAAAATCCCAGGTATCGACAGTAGGGATTCTCCCCAATAATTGTTCCAAATTAGATCGTTTACTGTTTGGTATGGGGAATCCTTCTAGTTAGCAGCTTGGATACCTAGAATTAAAATAATGTTTTAATTCTATTTTACTGATTGTGGCCCGTATTAAGTTCTGTCACAACAATCTTGACACAAAGCACAGACTTACAAGAGATTCAAGACAATTTAGGCATGAAATGAAATACCAGTACTACAGTAGGTGGTTGCAGCTCTATATAATCAATAATAGAATGAAAATCAATAATACAATGTCATGAAAACTTGCATGAATGGAGAAAATTCAAATTCACTAGAGGTCATTCGAATTGAATGGATGGGTGTAGCTTAACTATATTTTAGCCACACTAAACACACGAGTTAACCACTAATTTATCCATGATTGACTCTAACCGAGTCCTAACTGAATCAGAGTGCAATAAATGACTGATTCTAACTGAATGTAACCCAAGTACGTGTCACTCCATGTCAATCAGTAGGTGGTAGCACATCACTAATTCCAGTTAGCTCCTAAGAAGTGAACTAAACTAAAACTGATCATCAGAAGTTGTTAGAGGTGCATTAACTCACTCCAGTTCACCCAAATCATCCCAAAATAGACAATGACATTAGGTAGGCTCCTTTACAACTCAGCTTAACTGATTGTTAGGTGAAACAAAATTTAGTTAACTCATTGGTGCACTTATGACACTCAGATCACCCCAGAATTTCTCCCTAATTGAAGGAGGAATCCTAGTTAGCCTCCCTGATTGAAGGAGAAGGCTTAGTTGGCCTCCCTGATTGAAGGAGGGCATGGTCATGCTCATTTTTATGTCATGTTGTGCTGATGATGATTTCAATTCAAGTCAATAAACTTAGGATAGTAGTTACTTAGTCCAAATTGAACAAATAGGTGTGTGGGTTGGATAATGACTCCAACACTCCCCCTTAAGCTATACTCAAGAGGATTAAAACAAAATGCATGAAATGCTAGGGCCCTGACAACAAAGGTCATAGGTCACCCTATATAATAAAGTAACTCTAAAATGCTAAGTGAGGAAAGAGGGAAAACCCAGTGGGAAAAACCCCTCCTCAAGCTGAACACTGAAGAAGTAACTGATCGCCCTGGTGAACTCACCCCCAATAGTGAACGGATTTAAGTGAACTTTTTCTCAGTAAAGTTCTTGGTGAATATACTTGCAATATGCTCATCTGTAGGGCCGTATTACAGAAAAATGGTCATGTCATGCACAAACTCCCTAATGCAGTGCATGTGTATCTCAACATGTTTGGTCCTATGCCATTGAACTAGATTTATGGAGATCTTGATAGCACTTTGGTTGTCACAAAATATAACTATGGAAAAATCACTACCAATATCAAACTCTGAAAGAATGCCTTGCAAGCAAACATCTTGGATGCAAGCATTCACTGCTCCCCTGTACTCATCCTCTGTTGAAGACAATGCAATGGTAGCCTGATTTTTTCTAGACCATAAAATGGGGCCACCACCAAACATAAAGACATACCCAAAAGTGGACTTCTGATCTATGGAATCCCCCTCCCAATCTGAATCTATATAACCCACCAACTCTAGCTCAGAATCTATAGCATAGTCAATGTCATAGGTCTTGTGCCCTGAATGTACGGAAGGGTCATCTTAGTTTCCTTCCAATGAATCTCATGAGGCTTCTACCTGTATCTTGGTACACCATTCACAGCAGAGAAAATATCAGGCCGTGAATGTGTCAAGTATAGCAAGCTTCCGATCAGTTGGCAGTAAATAGTGCAATCCGTGGGTGAAGTGGATTTTCCATCTTCAAGGCTGGTCCCTGAGAGGAAAGGAAATGGTGCAGACTTGCAATCATCCATGTTAAAATTAATTAACAGGTATGCAATATATTTTTACTGAGTTACCATTATCCCATAAAAATCTTGTGAGATTTCAAGCCCCAGAAATTGCTTTAGGAGCCCCAAATCGCTCATCTCAAATGCATCATTAAGAGCAGTTTTTATGAAAGGAATCAAAGCAAGTGTGATTCCTATTATTCAAATTTCATTAACATATAATACTATTGTAATAATATTACTACCATACTACTGAAAATATACATTAGGATCATATTTTCATCTCTGAAAGTTTTGTGAGAGTAGAAAGGCATCCATCTTGGCATACCATGATCTTGGGGCTTGTTTCAACCCATATAATGAGTTCTGCAACTTACATACCAAATAAGAATGTGATGTATACCCCTTGGGAGTATTTATGTATATTTACTGATTCAATTATCCATGAATAAAATCACTCTTGATATCCATGTGATGCACCTCCCAGTACTTGGATGCGGCAATGGCAAAAACTAGCCTGATGGAGTCCATCTTTGCCACTGGTGCAAAGGTCTCATGATAGTCCACTCCTTGGACCCAGGAGAACCATTTTGAAACCAGCCTTGATTTGTACTTTCATGTTTTTCCATTAGCACCAACATTTGTCTAAAACACCCACTTTCATTGAACTAATTTCCTCCCAGGTGGAAGAGAAACTAGCTCCCAAATAGCATTTTTCCGAAGAGAATTAAACTCTTCGTCCATAGTAGCTTGCCATCTCGGATATTTACAAGAATGGTAGTAGGAATTAGGATATAATACAATAATTAAATAACAGGTCTCATACAGCAATGAATCATGACAAGAGAGAGAAATACATTCTCTTTGAAAATTAGACAGGGTTCTTCTTGGACCAACAGGATATCCAATGTTTTGCCTGACGAAAGAGAGTGTCTTTTTGGCCCAAGTTGGGAGATTATTTGGAATCTCAGGATATGATTCTGAACCTGATATATTTTTCTCACTGATATCATATATCATATCTGAAAAATCATATCCTTCACTCCCACTTTCATCACCCAAATGATCAGCAGAACAGGAGGGAATTTCAGCAGAATTTTCTTCAACTAGTTCTACCTCTTAAAGAGGCTCTTCAAATCAGACACCTCTTTCAATGAATATCTGTTTTGTTCTGATATTAATAAGTTTTAATCCCTTAAATTATTCTGTATATCCTATGAACAAACATTCAATACTTTGTCATTGCAAAGCTTTCCTCTTGTCATACGGAATTCGAGCCCATGCAGTGGACCCAAAAACCTTGAAATTTGAAACATTCGTCTTGTGTCCAAAATAGGATTCGAAAGGAGTCTTTAATTTCATATAAGAGTGAGGTAATATATTATAAATGTGTGCAAAAACATTCATGGCCTCATCCCATATGTTAGTAGCTAAACCTTTGGCTTTAAGCATACAGGTAGTCATCTCTTTGAGGGCCCAGGTTTTCCTTTCCGCAACACCATTTTGTTGTGGTGTGTAAGGAATGGAGTGCTGGATTTGGATCCCATTGTTGGCACATATTTTCAGAAATTTATAACTCATATACTCCCCTCCATTATCATATCTAAGATATTTTATCTTTCTCCCAGAGGCATTTTCAACCAGTGCTTTGAACTCAGTGAATCTTTCCAAAACTTCAGATTTTTTCTTTAGAAAGAAAACCCAAGCATATCTAGAGAAATCATCAATGAAGGTAAGTACATACCATGAAACACTAATGGATTTATTAGGAATGGGTCCTCTGATATCATAATTAATCATCCCCAAAATACTTTTTTCACGGCTTGCCTTTCACCGATCAAACTTGTGCTCAAGGTGTTTGCCGACAATAAAACCTTTGCAAATTCAGCTGGAAGTTTTGATGGCTAGGAGGCCTTCAACCATGGAATTTTTCTAAAGTTTATACAAGTATTTGAAGTTCAAATGACCAAATATCTCATGTCATATTCTATTGACCTCATTCCCATGAGTTAGAAGAGCGGTGGGCTTTGCATCCACAATAATCTTGGAAAACCCATATGTCTTAGCATGATCATTTGCTAAGCCTGTTGCAACAAGTTTCCCAGATGCAATCTCATTGATTTATACATCATTCAAGTTGAAATTAAATCTCTTGGGAACTATGGTATGATTCATTTAATATACACTCAAAATATTGGAGGCCAAGGAGGGTACATACAGAACATCAAAAAATCTGCCATGTTCAAGTTTTACAGTACCTTTTCCTTTCAAAATGATTTGAGAATCATCTCCCATGTGGATGGGAATTATTTTATTGGTGTCCAGGGATGAGAAGGAATATCTGCTTGCCATCATGTGATTCGAAGCTCCATATTCTATGATGAGAGATTTGGGCTTCGAGGTGCTTGCCATGAGAGCATGTCCTATTTCTTGCTGGATATCCCGATCTTGATTATCTCTCTTTTGAACACTCTCCAAAATATTGATATTGTTTCTCTTGAGGAGAGAAGTAATCTCATCAAGCTTCTTCTTCATACAGGCATGTTCAGGGTGGAATCCCCTCCCGCAATAGGAACTCTTGGCTTTCTCTTTGCCTTGGTTTCCTATTTTCATGTGTTTCTTTGAGACAAAAGACCCTTCTTACTGCTGGTTCTTTTATTTAGGCTTTGGAGCATCAAATTTAGCCTTATTATTCTTTTGATTTCTTTTACCCTTCAAATATTTTGGCCCCAAAGAAAACAGTGCTTGATCTTTTAAGGATCTGATGATCCCCATCTGTACAAGCTTGTCATGCTCGTTTGTGAGGGACTTGATGAAGGCATCAAGAGTAGGAATTTTCCAATTTGGGATTCTTAGCTTCCCAGTATGGAATGTGGAAAAAAAGAATGAATAATTCAGACCAAATTTTGAGAGGATGGATAGGATGAGCTGATCATCATCCTTCTCAACCTTGCACTACATTAACTGGAGCACCAAGTTCTTGAATTTTGTGAAAAAATCATTTAGAGTTTCGTAGATCCGTAGATCATCTTGTTTATCAAACAAGGAAGTGTTTTGATCTCAAATCTCCTTCGGAGTCTTCAATATCATAATGTGGAAAAGAAGATCTTTGGAGATAGAAAAACTTAAGAAACTATAAGATTCATCCAATTTATTCCAGTATTTTATCTTCTCTACAATAGCATTAGGCTCTGTTTTTGTGTTCATTATGACCCGGTAGAGCCCTTTTGAAGGGAGCTGAATCTCCATATCCTCCTTCCATTGGTGGTAATTGAAAGGAGTAAGAGGATCTAGAGAACAATCCATGGAGATGTTGTAGCGAATGTAGTGGAGTACATGTAAAAACCTGCAATCAACAAAAAAAGGGCACCATAAGGTCTAACAACCTGCACATTTAAAATTTTCATCACACCCAACTTAATTGATTAAGCAATCTTGATCAACAATTCCTTTTCCTATGACTTATGTGGTAAGCCTTCGGCTTCTGGTGCAGTGCTGGAATTTTTGAGCTTTTTGCTCAGTTTTGCATGCTATATCCATCAAAACTCATGTTTTCTTGAAGAAAGAGCTTCGTCCCGTCATGGATCTGATACCATATTAAATTATGTCACAACAATATTGAGACAAAGCACAGACTTACAAGAGATTCAAGAAAATTTAGGCATGAAATGGCATAATGGTACTACAATTGGAGGTTGCATCTCTGTATAATCAATAATAGAATGAAAAAAAATAATACAATGTCATACAAACTTGCATGAATGGAGACAATTCGAATTCACTAGAGGTCATTCGAATTGAATGGATGGGTGTAGCTTAACTATCTGTTAGCCACATTCAACACACTAGTTAACCACTAATCTAGCCATGATTGAATCTAACTGAGTCCTAACTGAATCGAAGAGCAATAAATGACTGTGTCTAACTGAATGTAAATAAATTACATGTCATTTCATGTCAATCAGTAGGTGGTAGTGCATCACTAACTCCAGTTAGCTCTGATGAAGTGAACTAAAACTGAAACTGGTCATCATAAGTTGTTGGAGGCGCATTAACTCACTCCAGTTCACCCAAATCAGCCCAAAATAGACAATGACATGAGGGAGGCGCCTTTAAAACTCATATTAACTAATTGTTAGGTGAAACAAAATTCAGTTAAGTCATTGGTGCACTTATGACACTCAGATCACCCCAAAATTTCTCCCTGATTGAAGGAGGAAGCCTAGTTAGCCTCCCTGATTGAAGGAGAAGGATTAGTTGGCCTTCCTAATTGAATGAGGGTGTGGGTGTGCTCATGATGATGTCATGGTGTGCTGATGATGATTCCAATTCGATTCAATAAACTTAGGATAGTGGTTTATTAGGCCAAAGTTGACCAAATAGGTGTGTGGGTTGGATAATGACTACAACAGCCCGGTCCACCGTTTATGTAATTTTATATTTTATGATGAAATGCAAGTGCCAAAACTAAATGCAAGTGACCGGTGAGAAAAATATTCAACTTGTGATGGATAGGTTCTTACCTCCCTGTTGATGTATTTGTAACTTCGGAAGATATTCTGATGTATATTATCATTGTATGTTGTTGTACCCCTATTGGGGATGTGTGTTACCCCTTTACGGGATATATTCTAAAATACCTATCTAACCTATCCCTAGGGGAGAAGAAATTATTTCTAACATTGTAATGTTGCATATGGAATCCTACAGGTAGTTGTTCAAATTCTACATACATAATCACAACAGAAAATATAAACAAAGATAGCTTCATTTTGTTAAAACATTCATTACTCATTCATATGCACAAGATTTCTAATAGAAAGTAAAATCATTCATCATTGCAGAAGTAGTTCATTAAGTTAGAACAATATCATAGTTTTATAGCATCTAAATAAGAAGTAGTTCAACATTAGTAAACTACACAATCCATTTGAAACTTGTACAATCCTCCCTCCAGCGAAATTGGTTCTCATTTATTTATAAAAGAAATAGTTCTCCTACAAATAATTTCAGCATCTATGTGCTAGTAAATAGTCCTTTCTAAACTCTCCTCTATGCCTATTTATATATTTTACAAATGACTTTTGGACTACCCATTCCTTTTGGGCTTCCTTAACTCCTCAATTTTCAAACTTTGTCCTCTAGTGAATTGCACTAGGAAAATAGAAATAAAATAAAATAATTTTCATAAATTGCCACATGTGAACAAGAGAAAAATTAGGAGGCTCCAGCTGATCTTCCAATGAATTCTCTCCATGCATCATCCTCTGCAGTGGTAGTCTTGAAATCTATAGGCTCTAGCAATCTAACTGTCACTTCATGTATAGCCAGTTGTGACTTTATTTCCATTGCTTTGGGTGGAGTTACCCTAAGCAGGTTTTCCAGAAGGCAATTACTAACCAAGGCTTATGCAACCCAGTTCTTTACCACTTTCTCAGTGATGCCTTTAATTTGATGAATACTTAGTTCATCCTCCTGCACTCTGCTCTAGAGATATTTCAAGTGTTCTTCTTGTCCCAGAAACTCATGGATTCTTTTTGTTGTAGAAGTTTGGCACTTGTTGTTATTTCCTCCTTAAATCCTTGGCTTCTTGTTCAGCTTCCTTCTACAATCTTTCCTCTGGTTCTCTTTGGAACCTTTCCTCCTGCTCCTTTTGAATTATTTATTCTTCTAACTTTTTTTGGCATGGTGTGTTGAGAAGACTGAAACTGTGACATGACCGTGTCAAAAAATAACTTAGTGTTACTATCATCCAACAACATGCATTCAGGGAAACAATATAAAATGAAAATTACCATTTAAGCTTGAAAAAGTCAGCGACAGATTTAAATGCCAAATCCTATTTTCTTTCTAGAAATAAGATTGTACTCAGTGTTAAATAGGATAAAAAATAATTAATATGTTTTACCAGTTCATCCTCGGCCATTAAACGTGACCCTGTGATGTGTAAAATTCAATCCTGTAGGTTATCTAGACACTTTAAACTAGTGGCCAAGTACAAATCTAGAACGAAAATCATTAAAACAGGTGAATCCTATGACTATTGTTTTGGGGATTTAGATATCCAGTTCTTTAAACCATTTTTTTCATGTTCAGGGTCAAGGTTTGGCCTACCACTAACAATTTTAGTGTTTTCTTACAAGGTTTGGATTTGTACCCTAAACATAGAAGACTTCTCCATTTATTAACTTCTTCATTACATTCAAGCAAACAGTCAAATAAAATTCAACAATGGTTTGTATTATGAAACCCTAGGTTAATATAAAAACCATGAATACCCTTTGAAACCTCAAAGACGACACATGGGAAAAATATACAGCTCGGAAAGAAACCCTAAGCCATGCTACACCATCAATTTCTCCCAATAGCCATATAAAAAGGAAAACTAGACCAAGCAAATTCAGTAAAACGCTTTCCCAACCATAGCTTCATCATTAGAATCTCAAAAACATGATAGATCCATCTCTGTGAATAAACAAACTAAAACAAACATTGTGCAAAGTTGGGAATCAAACAAACTGACAGGGTCAGGCTCCATGGGGCTAATGGCTCCAATGCAACAGGCTTGAAAAACCTCAATGGTTGATCAATGAAGAAATGAAAACCTAAAGGAGCCAGGGTCCGACCTTTTAAAATTTAACGGCAAATAGTAATGGTGAAAACCAAATACCAATAACCCTAAAACAAAAACATTGTATCGGGAAAATCTAAGACATGCAATCATCAAAAAAGAGATAAAATTTGTGACAGTGTGAGCTCCAACATTGAATTTCTTCCGACGTTATCGCAAAGATTCCCCCACATCTCCCGAAACGCTTCATTAGAAAAACCGTGAAATTTTTTGTCAACAACAGCGGGTGAAAAAATCTCATTTTTTTGCACGTATCGAAAACAAAATCTAAGTTATGCCAATACTATCAAAAGAACCTGTTGAAAGGATCTGAAAAGGCGAGCAACAAAACTAAAAGAAAAAACTTCAGAAGAAACCGCGTCGAGCGACAAAACGATTTTCTGTCGATAGATTCGGAACCAAAGGCTGCATTGGGCCGATCGATTGGCTCCAATCAGCAAGGTCTTATAACGAAATATATACCCACAAATGCATCGGCAAGGACACGCAAGAATCCCCAATAGTATTGGCTCAAAAAATTAAGTTCGACTGAAGTGATCGATAACAATTCAACCTAATCTTCTGAAAGAGCTTGGATTTGGATAAAATCGAATGGTAAAGAAGATTCTCTCTGACATGTCAGCCAGACTTGATGAGTTCAATCGACACATTGGGTGAAAAAACTAATTTCTATCTTGGAAAGAAAATAAATTCTAACACAGATCTCTGAAAAAACTATCTTTTGATTAGATAAACCTATCCCATTCTTTTCGAAGATCATTTAAGAGTCTATACTTTTCCAGGAATGCAAGATTCATAACATTACATTGATTATAGTCCCTTGGGGAATTGTAACCGGGCTTAGAAGTCCTAATAACTCTCTTAGGGACAAAGTGTGAAATTCATTTTACCTCTGTATTCAGTTTTTGCTGGATATGCCACCATAGGATCGTGACAGAGTTAGATAGATGCATTCATTTGTTCCTCATTCATATTCATGTTGCATTCTTTTGTCTATTGATTCTCCCTTGATTTCTTCTTTTATTTTAAGATTTGATTTAGGTTCTTCCATCCACAATGCCCCTTTGTGTGAGTGATAATTTGTTTCAGCTCGAAGAAGGAGAAGAACCTTTTGAGAAATCACTTTACCTTAATGATTTATTTCTTCATTATATCTTCTTGATACATACCTTTTGTTCTATAATTTTAACTCTTAAATTAAGCCTTTTGGCTTTCATTTTGTGACATGGGATTATTCTGAACACCTATCTATTCTTCTTCCTTTCCATGGGTTTACCATAGCAAGCTTCCTAGGACAGATATTATTGTGAAAGTGGATGGAGCCCAAGATAGTTTTCTATATTTCTTGTACCTTAGTTATTTTGCGGGATTTAAATAGGACTTCATTGTGCCCTTGAAATAATGTCCCTTCAGTAGTCTATCAATTAAAAGAATCTAATTTTTTTTTCTTTTTCAAAATTTTGCGTAACTTCCAATGAGAAATTCTTGGATTAAAACATTTGGCAGTTTGTTCAGATTCTAATGTCCCCAATCACCAAAATATTGAGGTGGCTTATTTTGAAACAAAAAGAAAAATTAAACTAAAGCAAACCAACAAAAATAAAGCAAATGAAACTTGAAAAGAAACCAATAATAAAATACAAGAAAAGGTTTATTTATGTACAAAGGACTCCTAAGGTACTAGGTGAAATAAGGTTTGAGAAACAAACCATTAACAGGAAGGTTCTCTTTCCACCCTTGTAAATCTCGTAACTTATAAGTCAAGGGGCCTAGATTCTCAGCAATCTGAAAGGGGCCAACGCATAGGTGTTGAAATTTTGTATGTTTTCCCTTTTCGTCATGTGGGTGATCCCATTTAAGAACCAAGTCTCCAATATCAAAATTTCCCTTCCCATATTTACGCTTATCAAACCATCTTTTGACAATATCTTGTTGGTGTTTAAATATTTCTTTGGACTTAAGCCTAGACTCTTCCAGTTTCAGCAATGTATTAATTAGACCTTGTAGAATTTCACTACCAGATCCTCATGAGGATTGGGATAACTGAAAGGATGGGAGTAAAATATTTGGGGGTAGGATAGCTTCTTTCCCATAAACCAGAGTATAAGGGGACACTCCTAATGATTTCTTCAGGGTAACCCTATCTGCCCATAATGCATTGGGAAGAGTTGTGTGCCAACTTCTCTGATTTTCAATAATAGTTTTGTTTAAGATTATGATAATATTTTTATTGGTTGATTCGACTAAACCATTACCTTGTGGATAATAATTTGTGGAATAATTCAACTTGGCTCCTTTTTCACTATCGAATTCAGTTAGCTTAATTGATGAAAAATAAGATGTATTATCAAAGACAAGTGAAATTGGAACCCCAAACCTGGTCATGATATTTTCTTGCAAGAAGTCGATGACCACGTCCTCATTCATTTTGCGTAATCGAATTAATTCTACCCACATTGTGAAGTAATTAGTACCTGTGAGGATATATTTATGTTGTAATGAAGAATTGAATTAATTTCTCTAATGATGTCAATACCCGATTGTTCGAATGGCTCCGAAATAATAACAAGTTGCAAAGGTCCAGTTGCTTTTGCTATAATTCCCCTGCTTCTTGGCATATGTATAACTTTCTTACATAGGCATGAGAATATTTAAATAATGTTGGCCAATAAGAACCAGCTCTTAGAATCTTGTGAGCAGCAGTATCTCCTGAAAAATTTCCTCCAGCAAGCCCATCATGCAATTCTTTGACAACTTTAGAGGCATCTTCTTGTTCGAGGCACCTCAAAAATACCCCATCATAGTTCTTCCTAAAAAGAACTCTATCAATTATTTGGTAAGAGGATAACTTTATATGAAGTGCCCTTCATTGCTTAGAATTCCAATTATTTGGTAAATATCCTAGTTGAAGGTAATGTACCAGGTCTCTATACCAAGATTCAGGAGCAGCAAAAATAGGACATATATCAATCATATTTAACTCTGCTTCGTTTTCCCAATCATACTCCTCATCATTATGACCTTATACAATTAACTTGCATATCCATTGACATTTAATAATGTTGGTTGTCTTGAACTCTAAATCGTATTCCTGCAATGCAGTCACCCATTTTCCTTCGCGTTCACCTAACTCTCTCTGTATGAAGAGGATTTTGACATTAGGGTGAGGTACTATTACCTTGGTTATGGTTTTTAAAATGTAAGGTCTGAATTGTTTCACTGCTTTAAAAAATGCATATGATTTCTTATCTACAGCAGTATAGTTCAACTCATCCCCTTGTAACCTAGTGTTCATGAATGATATTGGGTACTCACCTACTAATTCTCCCTTTTGTGTAGGCACTATAGCAAATGAGTTGTCTAAAGCGAAAGTGTAAATAATAAAATCTTTTTTGAAATCAAGACATCTTAGGGAAGGTGCATAAGCTATTTCTTCTTTGATGTCATTAAAGGAAGCCTTCTCCACATCGGTCCATTTAACTTGCACATTGTGCTTTACCATTTGTTGCAAAGGTTTTACAATTTGCGCAAAGTCAGAAAAAAACCTACGAACAAAATTTATTGTACCCATAAATAATTGCATACATCTCTCGTTATGGGGTAAGGGAATCTGAGATATTACTTCTATATTTCCGGGTCTATGGGGATTCCCTTTTTTGAAATGATATGTCCCAACAATTTTCCTTCTAATACTGGGAAGATGCTTTTCTTTGGATTCAAAGAGATGTAGTACTTTATACAGCTTTCAAAAATTTGTTTTAAATGAAAAATATGATCTTCCCTTTTCTTTGAGAAAATTGTTACATCATCTAGATATACCAATACACTATAGCTGAATAAACCCCAAAAAGAGATATCCATTTCCCTTTGAAAAGTGTCTCCATCACTGATGAGACTGAAGGGCATTCTTCTGTAAGCAAATGTTCCTCACTTTGTTCAAAATGTAGTTTTCATCCTGTCTTGCTCAGCTACGAACACTTGGTTATAGTGTAATGTCCCCTTTAAAGAAATTTTATCAAAATGATCAATTCTTCAATTCTTTCACATTGTACTCAAATTCATCTTCTTACAACACTAGTTATATGGATTCAACTGATTCCAAAATTCCTCTAATTGATTTCAAACTTGGTGAGGAAGGTACTGAGGGGTTATGGGACACACTAGCACATATACCAGACATATAATCAACTAATATGCCAACCATCGTTTGCAATTTGCAAGGGAATCATTTTCAGGACAATACTAGTCAATTTGGGAGGTGGAAATCCCCCGTGGGTCCTAGAACAAATGTCTTTACAACACTGTACAACCTTCACTACCGTCAGTATGATATTTGGATATGTTATCCTACAATAATTAAATTATATTTTAATCATCATATTTTTTTGGGGGGTTGAATAAGTATCCAAGAGAACTCCATGAATTTACTAGTAGTTTTGAGGTTCCAACCCCCAATGGTATATGACTCCAAATAGCTCCAAATGCTCTTGAATTGTAGAATGTGTATGAGTGATGTAAAAAATTAATTATGATTTTTAGGGCTGTATTCTGGCCTTTCAATTACTTCTACACGTCGATATCAAATTCTGAATAAGATAGATGCTTTAACTAGCAATTTTGGGGCTCAAATCCCCCCCGGGGTGAATGATAGAAATGGCTTCCCAAGTGTGTTGAAACACACTCCAATTCTCAAATATAAGAATGGGATATGTATAATACATTATAAGAGACTCATATACATAAAAAAATTTACCTCCCATGGCTGTTATCACTTCCTTCAATCAGATATAAAAAAATAGTTTTGGACCCTTGGGGAAACGAGATGTAGTTTGGTCCAAATGATATCAAATTCGACCTAATGGCCACAAATTCATATTTAATGAAAATTAAACCCATATTATACATTAATTACAGTTCATTCATTTATAAATCATCAATGGTGCACACATATATTCGATTCCATCAAGATTGCAAGAGTTTACAACAAGGTATTGGGGAAATGGCATTGTTTCTTCAATATTGGACAATAATACATGATATATATTGGACTTTTGAACTTATGGATTTATGAAATTTAAATACATATAATTTAAATCAGAATACAAAATACTAGAGAAATAAAATCTCCCTCAAAGAGATGAATAGCTCACCAAGTGCGCCTCGCTCCATAGAGCTGAAATGTGGTGAGAAAACTTTATATGAATGGAAGAACAAGATGATATTGAGATTTCCATGATATTCCTATAGATTTCACCTATAATTTATGAATCCATTGAATTTCCTTTAAATAACTGAGTGGCCTCTCCAAATCATCAATTAGGATGGGAATATTTCACCCTCGAAATTGGTTAAGGCAAGGAACTAGTCATCCACTAGCTCTCTCTTCACAAACCCAAATTCATCAAATGATAAAAAATATTATTCTCATGGATAATCCATGTATTTTATAAACATTATTAGTATTCTAAGTTTCCAAATCCATCCATAAACCAAATCCAATTCGAATTGGTGTGGTTTCTCATGCTATGCCATGTGGCCTCTCTCTTCACCTTCCCTCTTCTCCCAAATTTGAGTAGGAGCCTCTTGGCCTTCTCCAAATCCCAAATTCGATCTATAATATTCTCTATTCAGGCATTAAATTTCATTATGTTAGTATTTCAGCCTTCCTATCTTAAGTTTTTCATAACTGTCATAGAATCTCCATCATTGGTGTGATACATGTCATAAATGTAAGGGGAATCTATCCAAGTGTCCATGAAACTCCCATTTGGATATTCCTCTCCCATGTAAGTTACAATTCATCCCAAATCATACCTATGAAGTATATGTACAAGTATATTAACATTATAATCCATCCAAAATTATTAGGCTTCCCATAGATTAGACATTGCAAGAGGAGGATGCCATGTGTCTGCATGCTGCATTGCCACTTCAATTTTATCTTGAATTTATTTAATAAGATAAATTATTAAATATTTATCCTCTTCTAATTTCTAAACATCATTTATTATCCCCCTTATTCCAAATCTCAAAGCTTCCACCCCCAACCTAGGAAACTAGTGATTTTCCTCCTTGGAAATTATTTGACTTTTAGCATCCATTTGACAACTTTCATGAATATGGAAAATGTGATTTGGCCATTGTGACTGAATAAAAAAATTGGGACATTACAAATCCTCCCTTCCCAATATTTATTTTCCTCAAGCAATTTCAAACATGGTTGTTGAATAACCTGCTTTCTATATGATTCTTTGAAGTTGCCAGTGAGCTTCCCACTTTGAGTCTTTGAGATTCCATGAATATTTTAGAGAGGAACCACCATGCTTGCTACTGCACTACTCTGATTAAAATCACCTTACTAAGTGGGGAATCCATCTCCCAAACTTCTTGTTTTCCGAAGAATTTGGAATCAATGGGACTAAAAACTATCATGGGGTCCCATTGCTTGCATTGCACTCCAACAATTAAGAGTGCTCTCCAACTCATACTAGTAGGAAAGAGAATTCATGGATCCCATTTTCTTTTATGCATTCTTCCAAACATCATGAGTACATAATATATATCATAAAAGTACATAACAACATAATTAAAATATACATCAAGGAGGTGCCTCATCAAAAAATCATGAAAGTGCTTATACCTCCTAGTGAGTAGACTACCATTTGCCAAGTGCATACATGCTTCAAGTGACCAATCAAATATGCTCCAATGACATAGGTGAGGATCCCATGTCCTATAATTTTTCTCCCAAAGAATTTAATATGCATCAAAATAATAATCATCCATTTGTTCTGTCATCCAAGAAGTGAATGAAGAACCTCCACCAAAATATGAACCAAATAAGGAGGAAACAAAACATGAAGACTTCAAGTGGCTCAAAGAAGTCTCATTAATACACCCATGAATATGTATATCATCATGAAATAACAGAGGATGTTTTCTACCAAAAATAATTTTTTTCAATGATATTCCTTTTTACCCAAGTGTCGGATGAGGTTCCTCCAAGATCAAATGAACCAAGTGTTGAGAAAGAAGAACCATGAGTCTTCAAGTGACTCAAATGCATATAATAGGTGCATCCATGTAGATGTGCATCATCATAATGTAATAAAGGATGCTGCTGAAAATTTTAATAAGAGTGTTCTCCAACCATGTCATCATAAAAGTAAATATAGGAGTTTCATACTCCTCATGTGGTACCATAAAAAGGAACCCTTTCACTCATACTTCATTGAGACTAATATTGCAAAACATGGAATTGTAGGATGTAGGAGAATGAACTAACTCACCCAAATGATCTAAAAGTGTATAATTTTCATCATGGTAATGATCCATATGGGTAGTATCATGCGGCTCCTTTAAAAGTGTGAAACCTTTGTCATAGATTGGTTCCAATGTAGAGGAATCATGCTCTTCTTTAAAAATTGCATAACATTAATCAAGATACAATTCAAGTTCCTCTTCCACCACATCAAGTGTTTGGATATATTCAAGTTCATCTTCAAACACATCAAGTACATTCAAATTTACAAATTTCTAATGATCCGCCACGTCATGAGAATCCTCCCAACAATCTACCATTTGACAAGATAAAACATAGGAGGAAAAACAAGTGTCTTGCAACTTTTCAAGAAGTTGCTCATTTTGAATTGTGAGCTTATGAATAATTTAATTATTCTTCAATTGGGATTCATGTAAACATTCACTAATCTCAATGAATTTTTTTCTATCAAAAATCAAAGACATGAAATTACCTTTGATGTTTCACATTGCTCTTTGAATCTTCTCCATGTCTTCAAGGAAGGATGGCTCCTCCAAGGAAGTAGCTCTCCAACAAGAATTTGATACCAATGCCTGAGTGTCATGGAGAATGATAAGGGCCTATTGGATCTTATTTTCATTCATATTTAAGGACTCTTCGAGAAAATGAGGCTCTTGCAAATTAACCTCCTCATCTTCTTCCTTTCTTGGAACAACTTCATGAAGCTCAAGTGGTGATGGGGAAGTTGATATTGTTTCTTCTTCAACTACTACAAGGTCTTCATTTTCATGTTTAATGGAATTTTGGCTTGCAGAAACACTTTCAAAATTGATCTCTATGTCACCAAAATATAGTTCTGAGCACCCATCATTAGGTACTCCTTCATAGTTCAAACATCCATATGTAGATGCCCTTTGGTCCATGTCCATAGTAGAATTTGTTTCAGAATGATATTCAATAGTTTCAAGGTACTATTCTTCCTTCTCATGTAATTTTTAATCATCTTTCTCAAATTCATTTGGGATTGAATTTTGATGATGTAATGCCTTTTCTTCTTCACCACCCACAGAAATTTGTAGCTCCTTGGTCTCCTCCCTACTTGTGCATTGATGGTTATTCCTTAATGAGTTCTTATTTGAATTATTTTTCATAACTTCCTTAAAAAAATCATTAAGG
This sequence comes from Pseudotsuga menziesii, assembly GCA_001517045.1. NCBI lineage: Eukaryota > Viridiplantae > Streptophyta > Pinopsida > Pinales > Pinaceae > Pseudotsuga > Pseudotsuga menziesii. The sequence goes on along the minus strand of LPNX010195251.1, from coordinate 256,545 downwards.
TATTAAAAATGAATGGTATTATGTTTCTTTTCATGATGGAAACTTATAATACCCATAAAATTGGCTAGCCATCAATTCGAATGCTTGCTTAACATTCCTGGTCATATCATCACCACATGACTTAATGACTGTATTCAGTTCATATATACCATCCATAAATTCAATAGGTGCCAATACCATGATCTTATACCACTGTAATGTCCCCTTTTAGTAAATTTTATCAAAATTACCAATTCTTCAATTCTTTCACAATGTACTCAAATTCATCTTCTTACAACTCTAGTTATATGGATTCAATTGATTCCAAAATTCCTCCAATTGTTTTCAAAATTGGTGAGGAATTTCCTGAGGGATTATGGGAAACATTAGAACATATATCAGACATATAATCAACTTATATACCCAACCATGGTATTCAATTTGCAAGGGAAGAAGTTTTGGGACAAGACTAGTCAATTTGGGAGGTGGAAATCCCCCTTGGGTCCTGGAACAAATCTCTTCATAACACTGTACAACCTTCACTAATGGTGGGTATGATACTTATATATATTATAAGACATTAATTAAATTATATTTTAGGCATCATATGTGGATTTTGGGTCTAATAGCTATCCAATAGGACTCCATGAATTTACTAGTAGTTTTGAGGTTCGAACCCCCAATGATAGATGACTCCAAATAGCTCCAAATGATCTAGAATTGTAACATAAGGTGTATGAGTGATATAATAAATTAATTATAATGTTCAGGGATATATTATGGACTTCCAATTACTTCTGCAATTCGATATCAAATTCTGAATAAGATATATGCTTTAACTAGCAATTTTGGGGCTCAAATCCCCCCAGGGTGAATGATAGAAATGGCTTCCCAAGTGTGATGAAACCCACTCCAATTATAAAATTGAATCAGGTTATATGTAGATAAAATTATAATATATTATTATACATAACCAATCTACCTTCCATGGATGTTATCACTTCCTTCAATCAGATATAAAAAAGTAGTTCTGGACCCTTGGGGAGACGAGATGTAGTTTGGTCCAAATGATATGAAATTCGACCCAATGGAAAAAAATCATAAGTTACTGAACATGAAACCAATATTATAAATTAATTACAGTTAATTCATTCATAAATCATCATTGGTGCATACATATATTCGATTCAATCAATATTGCAAGAGTTTACAACAAGGTATTGGGGAAATGGCATAGTTTCTTCAATATTGGACAATAATACATGAGATATATTGGATTTTTGACCTGAAATATTTCTTAAATTTAGATACATATCATTTACATCAGAATAAAAAATACTGGAGCAAAATAATCTCCCTCAAAAATATGAATAGCTCACAAAGTGCGCCTCACTACATAGAGCTGAAATATGGTGAGAAAACTTGAGATGAATGGAAGAACAAGATGATATTGAAATGTCAATGAGCTTCCTCTAGCTTGAAACTGTAACTTATGACACCATTTAATCTCCTTGAAATACCTTATTGGCTTCTCCAAATCACCAATTAGGATGGGAATCTTTCACCCTTGAAATTGGTTAAGGCAAGGAACTAGCCATCCACTAGCTTTCTCTTCACAAACCCAAATTCATCAAATGATAAAAAATATTATTCTCATGGATTATCCCTATATTTTATAAACATAATTATTCTTATAAGGTTTCAAATCCATCCATAAACCAAATCCAAGTTGAATTTGTGTGGTTTCTCATGCTATGCCATGTGGCCTCTCTCTTCACCTTCCATCTTCTCCCAAATTCGAGTAGGCACCTCTTGGCCTTCTCCAACTCCCAAATTAGACCTCTATGATTCTCTATTCAGGAATGAAATGTTTGCATGTCAGTATTGCAGCCTTTATATCTGAATTGTGTCATAACTATCGTATAATATCCATCGTTGGTGCCATAGATGTCATAAATGTAAGGGGAATCTAGCCAAGTGTCCATGAAACTCCCATTTGGATATTCTTCTCCCATGTAAGCTACAATTCATACAAAATTTGACCTATGAATTATATGGACAAGTATATTAACCTTATAATACATCTAAAAACATTAGGCTTCCCATATATTCGATATTGCAAGAGGAGAATGCCATGTGGCACCAATTTTCTAGCTTGTGTGGGCCCCATAGTCTCCATGTGTCTCCATGCTCCATTGCCACTTAAATTTTCTCTTGTATTTATTTAATAAGATACATTATTAAATATATATCCTCTTATAATGTCTAAACATCATTTATTATCCCCCTGATTCCAAATCTCAAAGCTTCCACCCCCAACCTAGGAAACTAGTGATTTTCCTCCTTGGCAATTATTTGACTTTTAGCATCCATTTAACAACTTTCATGAATATGGAAAATTTGATTTGGCCATTTTGAACCAATGAAAAATTTGGGAAATTATATATATCCTGAAAACCCATCTAATAAAAATAATAACTCAGAACTTGATACCATTTGGAGACTCTGTTCCATTGGTAGAACCGGATAGTTATCTTTATCTGAAGCCCTGTTCAGATTTCTAAAATTGACACATAATATAATTTCACCTAAATTTTTCCTTAATGGGACCAAATTTGCTACCCACTCTGAATTCCTGACTTTGAAAATGACCTTTGCATCAATTAATTTCTTTACCTCATTTTGGATTAGAGGCTCCAACTTGGGATGCATTTTTCTTAGTTGTTGTTGGAATGGTTTAACACCCGCTTTAATAGGAATGATATGTTGGATAATACGGGTTTCATAGGTCTTCAAGCATTCATATTTCCAAGAAACAAATATCCTTATATTGTTGAAACAAAAGGATAAATATGCTTCTTTCTCCTAGTGAACACTATTTTCCCAAGTTTACATACTTGGGTTCAGCCTCTATCCCTAGATTAATCAGTTCATACTGCATGGATGAACTATTTTTTTTTACATTGGTAGGTTTTCTAAATTTAATATTTAAATCAAAAATCCCTTCCAACATTCTCACTCCTTTAGGCATGAAATTTCCATTTTGAATATTATCTTGATGCTCTTTATCATCAATCATCGAGTCCTTGAAAGTTTCATCATTCATTAGAAAATATATGATTTGTTGATCATAATCAAATACTCTCAAGTTTGTAACATTGTCTCATATCGATGGCTTGAAAATGAGTTCAACAGAGCACTTGTTATTAGTGGGTACTAGCCTTGCAACAGAAACAACTAAAAAAACAGCTACAACATTTTTCAACCTAGGAATTGAACTTATATTGAAGGCATTCAAATGTGTTATAAGATCCCAGACATTAGTTTGATAACCTTTTAAGTGCGGTGACAAAAAATGAATTGTGTTTCTAAAATTGCTCTTAAACACCCTTTCAAAAGTATTCCAATCTATAATTGAACTCACTTGTAAACTGAAATACCAAGGAGAGGTATTAGCTTCAAAGGTACATGGAAAAAGTCTGCATGCCGCATATTTGTGTTCAATGGACAAAATTTCCACAGCCAAATAGAAACTTTGCGGGTGGTATTCTACTGAAATTCCTTTTTCAGGGTTGAACTTTGGTAAAGCCTTTTCAGGATGCTTAGGCAAATCTTCAATTTAAGGAGGATCCAGGTTGGGTGGTGTTCTGACTCTCCAGGATGGTGGATTTGGTTGATTAGGATTTGGTTGATTTGGGTTTGGTTGATTAATGTTAGTCATAATTCTACGAGGAGTTTGTGGTGGAGACTAAACATGTGACTATAATGGAGACTGAAAAATAGGGGAATTTGGTCCCAACTGCTCAAGTGGTTGGACAATCTCTTATATGGACAAATTTACCAACTCTTCCAATTTTTCCACCAAAATCGAATCTTCAATGTAAGTAGGTACTTTCTTGGAAACCTTCCTTCTTGGTAAAGTAGGAATTTCTTTCAGTCCTCCAAGTTTCTTTACATAATATTGGGTATTCCTTCTTAAGTGATTAAGTTATTCAAATGGAACAACGTATAAATGTTTTGGATATTCTTCTTTAGAACCTATTCTTTGTTCATAAATGAAATCTTCAAAAAACATAGTTTCAAAGCTATCACCAATGGAAGAGTTTCTCGTAAATGGATTTCCTTTGCCATCCATGCACTGGAGGCCCTCCTTCTAGCACCAAAATTGTTGATGCCTGGAAAATCCTAGGTACCAACAATAGGTATTCTCCCTAATAATCATTCCCAATTAGATCGTTTACTGTTTCATATGGGGAATCCATCTGGTTAGTGACCCCGCTACCATAGAATTAAAAGAATGTTTTAAGTTTGTTTTACCGGTTGCGGCCCGGTCCACCGTTTAGGATGAAATGCAAGTGCATAAACTGAATGCAAGTGACCAGTGAGTAAAAGTATCATCTCGTGATGCGTAGGTTCTTACCTCTCGTCTTATCGCTCTTGCCCCTCAATCACTTATAAATTAAGCAAAACTGATGTAATATATTCTAAAATACCTATCTAACCTATCCCTAAGGGAGAAGAAATTATATCTAACATTGTAATGTTTTGTAATGTTTCATATGGAATCCTAGAGGCAGTTGTTCAAATTCTACATACATAATCACAACAGAAAATATAAACAAAGATAGCTTCATTTTGTTAAAACATTCATTACTCATTCATATGCACAAGATTTCTAACAAAAAGTAAAATCATTCATCATTGCAGAAGTAGTTCATTAAGTTAGAATGATCTCACATTTGTATATAAGCTAAATAAGAAGTAGTTCAACATTAGCAATCCACACAATCCATTTGAAACTTGTACAGTCCTTCCTCCACCAAAATTGGTTCTCATTCTTTATAAAAGAAATAGTTCTCGTAAAAATAACTTCAGCATCTATGCGCTAGTGAAAAGTCCTTTCTAAACTCTCCTCTACTCCTATTTATACATTTTACAAATGACATTTGGACTACCCCTGCCTTTTGGGCTTCCTTAACTCCTCGATTTAAAAAATTTGTCCTCTAATGACTTGTAATAGGAAAATATAAATAAGAAAAAATAATTTACATAAAGTGCCACATGTGAACAAGACAAAACTTAGTAGGGTCCAGCTAATATTCCAATGAATTCTCTCCATGCATCAGCTTCTGCGTCGATAGTCTTGAAATCTATAGGCTCCAGTAATCTAACTGCCACTTCATGTATAGCCAGTTGTCACTTTATTTCCACTGCTTTGGGTGGAGTTACCTTGAGAAGGTATTTCAGAAGGCAAATACTAATTGAGGCTTGTGCAACCTAGTTGTTTACCACTTTCTCAGTGATGCCTTTAATTTGATCAATACCTAGTTCATCCTCCTACACTCTGTCCTAGAGACTCCTTAATTCTTTTTGTTGTAGAAGTATGGAACTTGTTGATCTTTCCTCGTTAACTCCTTGGATGCTTGTTCATCTTCCTTTTGCAATCTATCCTATGATTCTTTTTGTAGCCTTTCCTCCTACTCCTTTTCAAGTATTTCTTCTTCTAGCTTTTTTTTTAGCATGGTGTGTAGAGAATACTAAAACTGTGACATGACCGTGTCAAAAAATAACTTAGTGTTACTGTCATCAAACAACATGCATTCAAGGAAACAAGATAAAATGAAAAATACCATTTAAGCTTGAAAAATTCAATGACAAATTTAGATGCCAATTCTTGTTTTCTTTCTACAAATAAGATTGTACTCAGTGTTAAGTAGGATGAAAAATAATAAAGTTGTTTTACCAATTCATCCTCGCCCATTAAAAGTGACCATGTGATGTGTAGAAGTCAATCTTGCAGGTTATCTAGACACTTTAAACTAGTGTCCAAGTACAAAGCTGGAATGAAAATCATTAAAACAGGTGAAGCTTTGACTGTTGTTTCGGGGATTTAGATCTCAAGTTCTTCAAACCATTTTTTTCATGTTCTGGGTCAATTTTTAGCCTACCACTAAATCTTTTAGTGTTTGCTTACAAGGTTCGGCTTTATACCCTAAACACAAAAAACTTCTCCATTTATTAACTTCTCTATTACGTGCAAGTAAATAGTCAAAGAAAATGCATCAATGGTTTGTATTTCAAAACCCTAGGTTAATCCAGAAACCATGAATACCCTTTGAAACCTAAGAGATGGCATATGGTAAAAACATACGCCTTGGAAAGAAACCCTAAACCATTCTACACCATAGTTTTCCCCCAATCACCATATAAAAAGGCAAACCAGGCCAAGCGAAGTCGGTAAAATGCTCGCCTAGTGGTAGCTTCATCATTACAATCCCAAATAACCTGATAGATCCATCTTCGTGGCTAAAAGAACTAAAACAAATGTTGTGTGAAGGTGAGAATCAAACAAACTGACAAGGTCAACTTCCACAAGGATAATGTCTCCAATGCAACCAGCTTGAAAAACCTCAGTGGTTGATCAGTCAACAAATGAAAACCTAATGGAGCGAGGGTCTAACCTTTTAAAACGTAGCAGCGGATAGTAATGGTGAAAACCAAAACATCGTCTTAGGAAAATATATGACTTGGAATCAATGAAAAAGAAATAAAATTTACAATAGTGTCAGCTCCAGCATTGGAGTTCTTTCCACATTATCGTGGAGATTCACAAACCTCAAAATGCTTCGTCGACAAAACTGTGAAATTTTTTTGTGAGAAACAGGAGGTGAGAACTTCCCTTTTTGTCGCACGTATTGTAAACAAAATCCAAGTTATTTCGATACTATTGAAAGAACCTGCTAAAAGGATATGAAAAGGTGAGCGACAAAACTATAAAAAAAAAACTTCCAAAGAAACAACGTCAAGTGGAAAAATGAGTTTATGCCGATAGCTTCGGCATCAAAGGTTGCATCGGGCTGAATCGTCGGCTCCAATCGAAAAGGTCATCCGACGAAAGATATATGCACAAACGCATCGACAAGGACATGCGAGAATCGTCGATAGTATCGGCTCAAAAACTTAAGTTCCACCAAAGTGATCCATAGAAATTCAACGTAATCTCCAAAAAGAGATTGGATTTGGATAAAATCATATGGTAACACGGAGTCTCTTTGATGTGTCGACCATACTTTATGAGTTCATTCGGCACATTGGGGAAAAAAACTAAGTTCTATCTTGGCAAAAAAAAAAATATTCTGACTTGATGAAAATAAAACTAAGTAATGGAAAGGATCCTCAAAGAGAAAAAGTATTCTAAGAAATTTTAAAAGCTAAAAATCTAAGGAGGAGCCCTTAAAACACAAAAGTTTTTGGGTAGTGGTTACAGCAGCAACACTCAGTTAGGGAATATGAATTTTTTGCACATAGTGGTCAAATTTTCAAATTCCTGAACTGTGAAAGTGCAGCTAGCGTTCCCACATGGATCCTACCTAAACATGCTTGCATGACCCACCAAAACCTAGTTTTGATGCAGGGTTGGAACCCTATGCCCTCGATAGGGATTCAACAGGTGTCCCTAAAATCCTGTAGGAGGTGAGATTCAATGTTTCATAGAAATAATACCATTGCTCGGATCAATGAAATTTCAACTACGTTGGATTCAGGACATCGAGATAGTTTTAGCGTTGTCCCGCTCCTATGGCTCCATGGATAAGGGATCATGTTTTAGGTCAATTTTGGAAAATAGGATTTTGTTCATTAAGGGAATGTGAAATTTTTAAAAATAGGGGTCAAATTTGAAAATTCCTTGACTATAAATGTGTGGCTAGCTTTCTCGCATCGAACCTCCCTAAAAAACCTTGCATGACCCACCGAAACTCATTTTTTATGCACGGTTTGAATTATATGCCCTGGGTAGGAATTCAACAAGTGTCCCTGAAAGCCTCTAGGAGGTGGGCTTCAATGTGCCATAGAATGAAAAATGTGGCTCAGATCGACAAACCTTCGACTTCGTTGGATTCAGGACATTGGGATAGTGCTAGGGCTTCCCCTTTCCTCTAGTTCCATGGATAAGGGGTCCTGTTTTAGGTCAATTTTGGAAACTAGGGTTTTGAGTAAGGGAATGTGAAAGTTTTGAACATAAGGGGTCAAATTTCCAAATTACTAGATCGTTAATTTGTGGATAACGTTCTCATATTGAAAATCCCTAAACATGCTTTGCATGTCCCACTCGAACCTAGTTTTGATGTATGGTTGGAATTCTATGCCTCAGGTAGGGATTCAATAGGTGTCCCTGAAAACCTGTAGAAGGTGGGCTTCAACGTGCCATCGGATTACAAATGTGGCTTGGATAAAAAATCCATCGACTCCGTTGGATTCAGGATATCAAGATAGTGTTAGGGTTGTCCCTCTCCTATGGATCCATGGAAGAGGGATCTTATTTTAGGCCAATTTTGGAAACTAGGGTTTTGCTCAGTAAGAGAATGTGAAATTTTTTCACATAGGGGTCAACTTTAAAAATTCCTTGACTGTGAACATGTGGCTAGTGTTCCCAAATGGAACCTCCCTAAACACACTTGCATAACCCACTGAAACCCAGTTTTGATGCATAGTTGGAATTCTATGCCCCAAGTAGGGATTCAACAAGTGTGCCTGAAAGAATGATGACTGTGGCCTAGATATATATGTTTGAATAAGAGTTACACATTGGATTGAAACAAAAGGAGGATTCCTTATTATTACATTTTGTTCCTATTATTCCTCTTATAATCGAACTTTTTCACCATACTACGGGGAAAATTTTTACACTAGAGCGTACAATAAATATAATTGAGACAAATTCATAAAATAACGCTACAAAAATAATAGGGCCAATAAAATACAAAAGAGTTTTATCACATTCATTATTAGTCACATTCATCACACAAAGGTATTCGCCATGCAAAGGGTCGATCTATAGCACCAGGGTGTTGATCATACCCTTTTTCCATACAATACATGGATATAAGAACTCTGTGTTCAAGTCCATGTCAATCAAGTACAAACTTGTGGACTCAAGTTCGACACTTTCATTTTAGAAACATATAGAATAATAACAGTGATTGATACTTGACAACTAATTAACAACTCAAGAATGTTCCTTTAAAGTATTCAAGTCATTTGTAATTATTTTTGGGGTATACTATTAAAGTTTAGGGTTAGTTCAAATTTGACATAGGTAAATAAATATACTTCAATGCATAAACATAAATTTATAAAACAAGATTCAGAATAGTACTTCTCCAATCAATTTAAACTATAATAAAATCACACATAATTTTCATCTCTTCCAAAGTTGGTCCTCTAGGTGATTCATCAAATGCCATGTACATTAACAAAATGATAAAATAATGTGCAGGAGATACAACAATGACGAATCATAACCATTATTTTTAATAAACCTTATATCCGGATAGTTTTAGGTTTGATGTGTATCCCATTTATTCGTTAGATGAAAGACATTGTGCCAAACACCAATTTCATTTATGTAGACCACACAGGTGCACCACTTAGGTGTGTCAACTTCGTGCATCCTTTAAATGTTTGTTAGGTTCTTATGTGGGTAAGGTGCTTTTGAATTCAACTTATTTGGGTCAATTTCTTAGGTCTGTTTGGCACTGATGTGTGTTAGGTATGTTGCATTTTTTAATGCAATTTAACATTGTATATGCAATTGGTCGTGCTAAAAAATAATTTAAATGTACATTGTTGTCATTACTCAATATTGTAATTGTGCATTCTTCTCAAATTTATAACTAATATCTCCATGCAATTGTAAAATCTATCAAAAATTGGGAACATTACACATAGAAACATTATTGGACACACATGTATGATCACACTTAAGAATGAGTTATGAAGATCTCAAGAGCCTTGATATGAAATATTTTTTATATCATGAAAGTTATAATACAAAAATAAAAGGCCCTTATATGTCCTGTCAATGTACATGTATCAAAAACATCATTTATGTACATGCAAACAAAAGGACGTATATCCTAGATCGTGCCCCTAAACTCTAACTTCCTCTTGTACAAAAAAGTACAGATTTGTCTTGGAATAACACATCAAAACTCTATCTTTCTCTTTTTTTCCTGAATCTAAGGCTTGTTGCATCTGTCCACGACCACTGTGCATATATGGCGACTACAAATCAATGACAATATTTCTTGATCAAGTAACTGAACTAATATTTTCTAGCACTGACAAAGTTTAAAAATATAAAATAAAGATCAATTTCACATAAAACAAACACTCACTGCATCCATCTAGGTATAGACTCTTCTGGTGTCCTCCTTTCAGAGAGTCACTCTGCAATGCTTCTCTACAAATAAAAAAACTATGTCAATTATCTCAACAATTATCAACATGTACATGCATGAGAAAGTACTAACCAATTATGTAAATAATGAACATCTCACCAAAAAAAATTGTTCTGGGTCATGACACTATGTTTCTTCAATAGAAAGCGGAGTCATAGGTTGAATATCAACCTCGGTCACGTGCATTAATGGACCAGGGTGTGGCTACATTCACCAAATGCTAAAATAGTTAGACATTGTGCATGTCCATACACAATACAAATGAACTGTACAAGTACAAATATTTAAGTACATACCTCTGTGTGACTTATCCTAACTATAGATGCAAAATTGACTACAGCATCAACAACCCCGCTAAGGTCTTGCATGGATGACTCTACATCCTGATGTTGTAAACATGAGAAAATAACATTAAGAAAAACTATTTGTGAAGCGAATTGAAATCTAACTAGCAACTGCCATTGGAAGTGTGCACATTACCATGGCGTCAGTAGGTTCATCACCATGGAAACCCACTCTTTTTAAGGAAAAGGGTCATCTGGTGTAGACAACATGCTTATCTACATTTGGACTAGAAGGAGATCCAAACCAAAGAGGCGGTGTAGGGATTTCATATGATCTCTATAGTCATAAAGTGTTACCATAGTTAGACATGGAAATGAATGGATGGAATAATATGTAATGAAAAACTAACATGTTGTAATATACTTACCTCTTCCTGGGACATATCCCCCCCATGGGAGGGAACTTCCTGGGACATATCCCCCCCATGGGAGAGACCATTGCTAGCAATTTCTTTCCCCTCTACAAAGACAGATAACACCTGCAAGTTTAAAAATTATAAATATTAGGAATCTATAAAGGAGTGTACAATAATAAATTTAAAAATAATTTGAAGATTCAGTCATTGACCATGTACTTACATTCATGAGCTAATCATAAAATACACCAAGGGGTAATTCACCAGATCAATGTCTCTAACGTCCTATTCAAAATTGGGTTCGTACAACTTCCAAAATTGTAAATATTAGACCATTTAAAAAATTAATTCACTAACACATGTATTAACAAAATGACACATGTTTAAATATTACCTCAATGTTGGTTGTTTGAGCCTTGGATACAACAACAACGGGTGCACTACCACCCCCATTAGAGGTATTAAGATCTTGCAAGAGTAAAAATTGCATATATTAACAATATTTTAACATATGTACAATATGGAAAAATTAAATTGAACAACAATAGAGTTTTTACAATGTCCTTACCTGACCACCAGTCATCGTAGATGTACCATGTGTTGGTCCATGACCATAACAGGATTGACCACACATTGTGCACATGTGTGGCTCACTCTAGGACACATGGGATGTCGGTATATACCTACCAATAGATGTTCCTCTACCACCAGAAGCTGGTGGTTGTACCCCACTAGAGGAAGAGGGCCCTTCCTGGTCAATAGTTGTGGTGTTTCGGGAAATTATCTCATATAGTGTAGGAAATGCCTATTATGTCTCGGTAACCATATCATGTACAAGAGGGATTTCTTCCCTCAGTAGTTGGTCATGGGGTGGAGGTATTTGTCGATTGGAATCTCTATGCCTAAAATTGGGTCAGTTTTGCAGAATCCCCCTACTAGCACGCTGGAACCCCAACATGTCAAAATAGTTGACATGTTTTCCCATCACAAAATATGCAGAAATTTTTCAGAGGGAGTACAACGGTACTTCCCTGTTGTTTTGTGGGGAAATATCCAAAACCATATACCATTTGTCCATCCAATGGTCTCTAGTGGGTTGACAGATGCACCACTAAATAAAAATATGTGGTATGCTACTCTCTGGAATTTCATTCGTCCTAGGCACTCTAAATAGTGTATATATATGTTATTTTACTATTTTGAGCTTCTTAATCTCATTGTAGCTCAAACAATTAACATATTCTTGTCTGTTTCTCTCCGTGTAGGATGTTATGCTATACAAAGCATCATTAGATCTAATGATCGTATCCATTATGGTCATCAATGACGTTGAAAAGGAGAGACAAAGTTAATATCCACCCCTCTAAGCATAACCAATCTCTCTTAGCTGACCAATAACTCTCAAAATCTCTGCATTGTTTTCCATATTATCCATTGCAATCATAAATACAAATAAAATATCATTAGAAAAATAAACACATGGTATAATGACATCTCTAAGAAATGAAAAGTGTAAAAATAATGTACGATAAATAACAACATAAACTATTTATAATTTATATTATAAAATTGATCTTGAATTTTACAGTAAAGAATAAACATTTGACATTTTTTCATTTTAAATTTATGTCATAAATTTGTATTTATTCCAATTTCCATATGCATGTACATAAAATGTCATGTGTGCATATGTTGATTGGGAATTTCCTCTAGCTTATTTCAAGGATTTGATTATGAAGTTTCATCAAAATTGTGAGGTGTTGAATAATTCTCACCCATATTGTGGGTAGATTCAAGGGCTAATGTAATGTCCCTTTTTGGAAATTTTGGATAAATGCACAAATTGGGAAAAATTCGAGCTTAACTAGTCATGACTCTTGAGGGTTCCAACTTTCACCAAGTGGTCCCAAATTTGAAAGGAGATGGTATGGTGAGTATTTAAACATCCCAAGGTGTTTTATGGATAATTTTTATCATAATTTATACCTCTGCAAAAAAAAATTGGGCTAATGACAAAAATACCAAAATTACTAGGAAATTGTGTTAAAATCCCCCCAAGGGTGATGGCCAAACTAGCTCTCCAAATCAAGTAAGAACATCCCAAATTTAATAAAGGAGTATGGAAATGAGTATAAAACATAAATTAATTCCCTTAATCATTTTTATTAAGTTTTTCAAGTGGATTATTATCTACAACATTTGTAGGGAAACTTTCATAGAAATTGCCTAAGGGAAATTTGCATTACTAGCTAGACTTTGACATAGGAAAGGGTAGAATATTTGGTTATGAGAGTAATATTAAACATGGTGTTAGTATATGGAATAAAAATTTCTTCCCCAACAACATAAAACTCAAAGGAAAACCCTACCAAAAATATGATACAATACTCCTCCAAGATTGAATCCAAAGTCATGGAAACTAGTGATTCAATGGCATGAGAATGCAAGATTTTCATGCATGAGTTTCTTAGATTTAGACCCATGTAGGATATGAAAAATAAATTAAATATTAATACATAATATATTTCTATGACAACATACTCAAACTCATATAATATCTCTCATACAAATCTGGTATAAAACTACTTTAAGATTGAAGCCAAAATCCATGAAAACTGGTTAATCAAGATCATGGGGAATGCGAGTCTTTCATACATGTATTTCTGATTGTTAGAATTAAATAGAATATGTAGATGATATTATAGAGACATAGATCATAAATAAAATATTGGGCATAAACCATCCTCATAGAGTCACAATGATCACTTCAACAAGTGCGCCATCAAATGTGAGTGTAGGGGAAATGGAGAAGAAGTAATGAGAGAATAGGGAGAAGGAATGATGAGAATTAGACTATCTGGAAATTCAACCTGAAACTTAAAATAATTCATTAATATCCAATTATATTTATTAATGGCCTCTTCATCAACCCACTAGGAAAGGAATCCAACTCCTTCGAAATTGGTTCACAGGAAGGGAGAGTAAACACTCATTGTGCAATGGACAAGCAAAATCTCTCCAAAATGCCAAAGGACAATTAAAAAATGATAAAAATATATTCTACTTCCACATGAAATCATTTTATTAACTTATTTAGGCCTCCTAAGGTCGAATTTCTCTCCATGAGCTTCCTCCAACTCATCTTAGTGGTTTAGTAACTCTCATGACACTTGTCTTCCTCTTCATGCTCCAATTCTTTTCCCAATTCGAATGGTTTCCTCTAACTCCAAACCTAGAACTCTTGGTGGATAATTTTATCCCTGAAATTTCATATTTTTCATATTTCAGAAATCAGGTTGAATTCATCATACAATTTCCATAGAATCTTCCATCATTTGTTGTCATAGAGTGCATAGAGTCTTCCAAGTGGCACACCTTGTCTTCTAGTCTCTTCCGCTTCCATAGGAGTTACATTCCTTTACCAATTATACTTCCTTGGACCATTATATTATATTTTACACCACATTACCATCCAATAATGTTACATTACCCATGGGTTCGAATTTGGATGAATATCATGCCAAGTGTGCAGGGAATCTAGTCACCCAAAGGTTTCACAAGCTTCCAAGTGTCTTCATGAACCCATGGCACATTATTTTCTTAGAATTTATCCTTTATGTGACCCATTTAAATGTTAATATTTTAAACTAAAGTCCTTTTGTGTCCCATAGCCCCTTATTACAAAATTTATGCCTCCATCTCAACCTAGGGAACTAGTAGGTTGGTGAAACATTATTTGGAAATAGTCTTATTTGGAAATTTTTTAACTGGGGAAATGAAAAATCCTCCCCACTTAAGATTGCTTGTCCTCAAGAAATTATAAGTTTGTATTCTACAATATTTTTTTATATTCCCAAGTGGCATCCTCATTTGGTACTCCTTCCTTTGCACCAAGTGCTTTGTTATTGTTCTGCTCATTAATTTTCTTTATCTGCAATTTTAGTAGTGGCACTCATGTACTGCAATTTGTGTTCCCAAAAGTAAATATATGTGGATTTTGAATATTTATATATCCTATAACATCACCACTAATACCAAAAGGATTAATCAAATTCATAAAAACCAAATTTGTACAAATAATATTTACCTCCATATTTTGGAAACCTTTTCTGAAATTTCACCCCTTATTGCTTTTGTATAATTCTTTGAAGTTAGTACCGAGTTACCAAACTTTGAGTTTCTTAATATTACAAGAAAACATCAGAGAGGAACCACCATCCTTTCTGCTGCACTACTCTGATTATAATCATCTTCTCCAATGGTGACTAAATCTCCAATGTTGTTTGTTGCCCCCAAAATTGAAACCAATGAGACCAAAAATGATCCCAGGGTCCCATATGATCCCGATACATGCATGGTGTGAAATTACTATGATGAAATACCATGAAAACCAATCATGTGAAAATTGAATCCATCTCTCAAAATTTATCCCACATAGGAAACTGGAACAGTGCTCTGCAAAGATGAACTCAAACAACTAAAGGTTGGTTTGCTTTCTTAAACCAACAATTGAACTGCTACTCCAAGTGAGATGAAACCAAGAAATTTCAGGATCCCATTGCTTGTATTGCACCCTTACAAACATTGTAAGTACAAAATATAGATCGTTAAATTACATAACAACATCATACAAATGTACATCAAGAAGTTACATCATCAAAGAATCATGAAAGTTCTTGTACATCCAAGTAAGTAGATCATCATGTGGCCCATGCACACACGCATCAAGTATTGTATCATACATTCCCCAATGACATAGTTGATTATCACATGTCCCATAATGCTGCTCCAAAAACATATAATGTGCATCAAGATAATCATCGATGTGTTCTTTCACCCAAGAAGTGAATAAATAACCTCCACCAAAATCTGAACCAAATAAGGAGTAAAGGAAACATCAAGACTTCAAGTGGATCCAAGAAGTCTCATCAACACACCCATGAATATGTATATCAACATGAAATAAAAAATGACTTTTTTGCAAACAATAATTTTCTTCAATCATATATCTCTTCACCCAAGTGTGGGATGAAGTTCCTCCAACATTAAACAGACTAGGCAAGGAGCAAGGAAAAGCATGAGTATCCAAGTGACTCAATTGAATACGATAGGTGCATCCATGTGGATGTGTATCATAATAATGTAACAAGGTATTCTACTGAAAATGTAAATAATGCAGTCCTCTAATCATGTCATCATCAAAATGAGAGATATAAATTCCATACTCTTCATGTGGCACCATAGAAAAGAAACCTTTCACCCATACTTCATTAGGATGAATGCTGCAAAATTTGGAAGTGTGGAATGTAGGAGAAAGAACCAACTCACCAAAATTATCATAAAGTTAAAAAAAAATCATCATTTGAAGGATCCATAGGGGTAGGAGTATGCACCTCCCTTAAAAATGAAAAACTTTCCTCATGGGTTGGTTGCAAGGTAATGGAATCATGCACTTCTTCAAAAAGTGTGCACCATCTTCAAGAGGCAACTCAATTTCCTCTTCCACCACAACTAGTGATTGTTTCTCATCAATATCATATTCAAACAAATCAAGAACCTGCAATTTTCCATGTTTCTCATAATCCCTCATGTCATGAGAATCCTCCAAGCAATCTACCATATGACAATCTGAAACATAGGAGGAAGAACAAGTACCTTGCAGCATTTTTGAAAGTTGCTCATTTTGAGTTTTGAGCTTATGAATATCCTCATTATTATTAAACTATTATTTATGTAACCATTCATTAAGCTCTACCAAATTATCTCTATAAAAAAGCAAAGACATGAAATTACCTTCAATGTTGCACACTGCTCTTTGAATATTTTCCATGTCTTCAAGGCAGGATGGATCCTCCAGTGAAGAAATTTTCCAACAAGAATTTGACACCAAATTGATTTAGTGTCATGGAGTATGCTAAGGGCATCATGGATATCCATTTCAGTCATCTTAAAAGACTCTTCAATGAAGGATGGTTCATGAACCTCCTCTTCTTCTTTCTTCTTGATTTTATCAACTTCTTGAAGCTCAAGTGGCGATGGGGAAGTTTATCTTGGTTCTTCATTATCTATAACAAGGTATTCATCTTCATGCTTATGAGAAATTTGGCTCATAGAAACATTTTAAAATCTGATCTCTATGTCACCAACATAGAGCTGTGAGCACCCATCAGTAGGTACTCCTTCATAGTTCAATGATACATCAATAGATTCTCTTTGAGTGGAACAACCCCCATTAGTAAGGATTGTGTTATTGTCTTCATATTCCTCTTTATGTTATTCTCTGCAATCACCTTGAGGTAATTGATGATCCACTTCATGATTCAATGTTTCTTCCTTTAATGGTGTATCTAGGTTGTTTTCATAAATAGGATGATTTTTTCTCATTTCATGCTCCTCCAAACTTATGGATTGTTGATTGTCCCTTAATGAATTCACATTTTCATTATTGTTCCTAAATCCATACTTGACAAGATATTCTTGGAAATAATGTCTCTCATGAATATCCCCTCTCAAATTTTGATACTCCTGGAAGCATGTTTCGATATCTATGGTTGTAATTTCGTCTTTCGTTGGCCGAGAAGGAAGGAAAGTGGGCATAGTCTGCCTATTGTGAAGCCAAGACATGTATGAAACTTTTTCTTAAATGGATTGCATTAATGCACAATTTCAAGAAACATGCTATGATACCACTGTAATTCCCCTTTTTGGAAACTTTGGAGAAATGCACAAATTGGGAAAAATTCGAGCTTAACCAGTCATGACTCTCGAGGGTTCCAACTTTCACCAAATGGTCCCAAATTTGAAAGGATATGGTATGGTGAGTATTAAAACATCCCAATGTGGTTTATGGATACTTTTTACCATAATTTATACCTCTACAAACTTTTTGGGGGCTAATGACAAAAAGACCAAAATTACTAGGAAATTGTGTTCAAATCCCCCCAACGGTGATGGGAAAACTAGCTCTGCAAATCAAGCACGACCATCCAAAATTTAATAAAATAGTATGGGAATGAGTATCAGACATAAATGAATTACCTTAATCATTCTTATTAAGTTTTTCAAGTGTATTATGATCTGCAACATTTGTAGGGTAACTTTCATAGAAATTGCCTAAGGGAAATTTGCATTACTAGCTAGACTTTGACATAAGAAAGGGTAGAATATATGGTTATGAGAGTAATATGGAACATGGTGGTAATATATGGAATAAAAATTTATTCCCCAACAACATAAAACCCAAAGGGAAACCCTCCCACAAATATGATACAATACTCCTCCAAGATTGAATCAAAAGTCATGGAAACTAGTGATTCAATGGCATTAGAATGCAAGCTTTTCACACATGAGTTTCATGAATTTTGAACCACATAGGATATGAAAAATAAATTACAGATTAATACATCATATATGGCTGTCACTATTAACAATTAAATTAACACCCTTGAGAGTGCGTGTCTGAAAACAATATTTTACTTCGCCCGCAACATCAAGATTAGAGTTTTTTTAACAATTGACCACTTCTTCCACAAAGGAAGAAATTTTTGAAGCCAAGGTGGATCTAAAGAGGCCAATTACATGACCAATTAAGGGCCAAATCCCATATCCTATAACTCACACAGTGAAAAATTCCTAATATGGGCATTAATTGTCCTAGAAATACTGAAAATCAACTTGAAATTCCCAAAAACTAAGGAAAGTGGGTTTTGTGAAGGAAATAATCAAAACCTTCAAAAATCCTAAATCCCACCTTCATTATCAAATATGGGATGTTCAAATCCCAATCCTATAAATTGAAGGCATGTGAGGTGAATTAAATAGGACAAATTAGAGAGCAAAGGCATGCTAGAGGAATGAGAAGATAGATAGAACCTTTATTGCACATCATAGTTTCTTTGAGAATTGGCATTGATGGAGAGGGGTAGTTTAGAGAAACAGAGAAAGGGATTCACCCATTATTGGGTTTTAATCACTTTTATCTCAATTTAATATGATGCAATTCAAATTTCCTCTAAATATTGTGTTTCAATCCATGTTTGTTTCATGTATTTTTGCAACATTTAGTAGATAGATTTCATGTTTTTTTGAAGTATTTTCAGAGATATAGGTAAGGAACTAGCTAGCTGCTGATAATGGAGGCCTAAAGGCCATGGAGGCTAGAGTAAAAGGATATTCACCAAACGGAACGCTGCAATAGTTCAAGAAACGGAATGCTGCAATAGTTAACCTCCTCTCTTCCCTCTCTCTCTCTCCTTTGAAAAAGTGTAGAAATTTCAGGAAATTGTCCATTATTGCATATATTCTGTCAGCGGGATTCACCCTCCTTGTAGTTAAGGATAGATAGGATGAAGACATGTCCATGCGGTCAAATATACCAACAGAATGGTGACAATATTGGCAAGCTAAGGGGATCTTCTGTTGAAAGAAGTTTTCTTGAGAATTTCCCCTTGTTTGGGTGTTTCTTTCCTTTTAAATCCTTTGAATGGTATGGTTGAATGGTAAAATTTCTCCTTGCCAAGGAGAAGATGCGGGTTCGATCCCCGCTACCCGCCCGTCACATGAAATATGAAAATGAATAGTTCATGTATTGATCGTATCTTTCCCTCACTTTTCATTCAATTCTAAAATCAGATATAAAATCAGAATTTCCGTTGTGATGGACTTGAAATCCGTTGGCAAGGGGACGGACTTGAAATCCGTTGGCAAGGACTTGAAATCCGTTGACACGGGGACGGACTGTAAATCCGTTGACACGGGGACGGACTGTAAATCCGTTGACACGAGGACGGACTTGTGCTTTATCTTGTTCTTAGAAGGTTTTAATTCAGTCATGGACATCAAAAACGGCCTACATATGCATTTTCATAGTTAAAAATGCTTGAAAATTTTAAGAGTTTTGTCATGACGTCTCCTTTTTCTTGATATCCGTAGGTTTTCTCTGAATAGTCGCGTATGGATTAGACTCGAGAATTTTAGGCATAAAATCCTCAATTCTTGTTCGTTTTGAGTGATTTTTTTTGCTGTGGAAAGCTAAGAAAGCCCTCTATCCAATTTTAAAGTCTGATTTCTTCTATTTTGATTAATATTTTAGTAATTGTGAATAATTTTGAAGTTTTGTATGCATGTGAATGGAATTTGAAAAATTCATTATTCTTGAAATTTTTGATGGTCAAATCTGCAATTTTGGGTCATTTTGGGTCATTTTGGTTGATTTTTGTTGCTGTAGATGTATTAGGAGTCTTATAACTTAGGTTTTACATAGCACTTATATTTGTTTTATCAAGTTTTTAAATATTTGTGGAAGGATTTTTGAATTTTTATGTGCATATGGATGGAGTTTGAATTTTTTTTTAAATCTCTATTTTTTGGCTTTGAATTGAGTTCTTTGTAGACCTTACAGAATCTTGATTGATTTTCAAAACAATGATTGGGTCTTCCTAGGAGCTTTTAGGATCATTTTTTAAGGCTTTAGGAGATTTTTCCTTCAAATTTGGAAATCTTGGAAACCTCCTCGAAAAGATAGAAAAAACACTTTAATTAGTAATGCTTTTTAGCATTGGTCAAATTTCATTTAAAAAATGATCACATCTAAAAGTTTATGAAATGATTTCGATTTAGGTTCATTATTTAGTCATTGACCATTTGAAATTTTGTCTCATTATCTCATTTTGATGTCATACTTGCATAATTAAAATGTTGGAAAATTAAAAGACATGACACATTATTTCAATGAATGAACCTTTAGGCCCCAAATTTTGAAGTCAAATAAACTTGCTAATTTTCCACACAACCTGAAATCCTAACTAAGAAATTTTGAATACCACAAGCATCCTCTTCAGTTACGTTTTCGGGTGGTCCTCTGAATGAGAAAGTGAATCTCAAGTGTAATAATAATCCTTTGATTTTTTTTGAAGCATATTGTCGAGCTACAAGTATCCTCTTCACTTGCGCTTTCGGGAAGTCCTGTGAACGAGAAAGTTGATCTCAAGTGTAAATGCTTGTCATGAAAAATCAAAATTGAATCATGTTCTTACATGTACACATCAGTTTAAGAGATTTATTGGAAACAAGAAAACACATTTAATACTCAAACATTTTCATTTCTAATTCGTAATAATTGAAAGCAACCTCTTGAACCCTTGATTGAAAAATGAAAGTGATTTTGCAAGATGCACATCTAAGGGATATCAATGAACCTATTACTCTCCCATAGTATATAAGTTCGTCGAATGCAAATATAGGATTAAATGCATATGTGCATTGGTTTGGTTCAGTAGCATAAGTCACAACATCATCAGTTTCACCACCACTCCTCGAAACTAATCGAATTACCTTTAAAATCAATGCTTAATTTAAAAACAAACAAGATTTTATATTTTATATCACCAACAAGATTAGGCTAGGGATTTGGGTTAATACGGTGAGTTAACACTCCAAAGCCACAAAAATTTGAAACTAGCATTAATTACTGAGAGTAATATCCATTAGAAGAAAAAAGTGATAGCCAGGAAAGTGCTTCTAACACAAGCATTAAGCACGAGGTCAATCCGAATTAGTAAGGGTGGTACACCCCCTCTTACTTATTTGGTGGGAGATGAGCACATTACAGTGTCTTGTTTAAGTGACAAGTCCTCGGGGTGACATCACTTTTATGAGATAGCTAGTTTATGTGAGTTATCCTGGACTGACGACTGTCCTACCCGGTCACCGATTTTGAAGTGGTAACCACAGTTTATTTTCTTAGGGCATCACATAGGATGTTTTGAGTGGGGGAAAATAGCAATACCTGAGACATACACAGGGTTGTTTCAGCT
The DNA here is from genome assembly GCA_001517045.1 of Pseudotsuga menziesii. Classification (NCBI taxonomy): domain Eukaryota; kingdom Viridiplantae; phylum Streptophyta; class Pinopsida; order Pinales; family Pinaceae; genus Pseudotsuga; species Pseudotsuga menziesii. The sequence goes on along the minus strand of LPNX010195251.1, from coordinate 234,811 downwards.
CCTTGGGAGGGTGAGTATCCTAGAGCTAACACTTGGATCCTTGGCGATTGAAGAACAATGTAACTATTTCTCGTACCTTCACCATTTATTAATTCTTGAGACTTAATGTCCCTCAAGGCCTACTAGTTTTGGAAGGCCCTCTAAAAATCCAACTTTCCACTAAACCTTGGTTTTTTGGAAAGAAGATTGATTGTTGCTTCCTTAGGGACTTTTTTAGTGGTGTGGACACTTCGATTTTTGTTAAGTCTAGCTACCTTTAGGATTGTTTGACATTATTTTGATATACTATAATAAAAAAATCATTTTATTAAACTTCAAAGTGATTAATCTTCCGATCCACCCATCAATATGGAAACAAGGAAAATTACCCAAGTTTGAGGGCCCCGCTACATTGTGGAGAGATATACATTAACCACATCAATGTGACTTTGTTGTAATCTCACAGATCACATAAGATTACTAATAATACACACTAAAACATACATACATCACAGAGACGAGATAAGAACAAGTAGATGGAATAACAGATTATATTAACAGGAGAGGGTTCATACAATACAAAGAACTGAACTGAGTTCTCATCTGGCTCAACAGCCTAATATATATGAATTACAAATAGTTACAAATAACTACCTATCGGTTCACTCAACCGACACGACCTTAGGTGGCTGACCTAATCTCTAACTAGTCGGCTAACCGACTTAGTCAGCTGATCAACTAAGTCGGTTGTCGTTCAAGTTGGCTTACCGACTTGCTCCTCCAACATCTCCCTTACTAAAAAAATGTTTCTTAGTCCCGAAGAAACATGGAGGTACCCAAAATTTCTTTGTCCATCTAAGTAGTCATTCTTTGTGCTTGGTCTTCATGGGCTGTGAAATCTGATGGTTGGTCTTTTCTATACACAGACTTCGACAATTTATTCAGCTATCACTGCCAGTTGGTGTTGGAAATCCATCCAACTCTACAAAATTTTCTGGATGTCGATGGTTAGTGTAGTCAGATCGGACAAGATCGACATTTTCTCTGGTATGGAAACTTTCACTAATTTTTCCATGTTAGGACCCATAAGTTGGTCCTTTTCCTCCGCTGTCTCCAGTAGTCTTTTCATCTGCGGGTAGATGATCTCTACTTTTTCCAAGTTTGGAATGGCTTGTTGCACCCATTGATGTCCTTCTCGCTTGAGCTTATGCAATTTAGTTGTCTCAAGCACTATTTGATATTCAATTGTGAGTCTGAGTGCTTCGTCGATGCTTTTCCTCTTCTCTAGTGCTTGGATCTCTTGTCTGGTCTGCCTAGTTCACTGATAGACTTTCCCATAGTAAGCAGGCCAGTATCACAGTACTTCTTCTGTAATGACAGACTCCTCCATGTGATCTTGCAACACCTTTTATGCTTCTGCAAAGGTTGTGTGCTGCTCCATCAATAGTCAGGAGGTTTCTTCTTTCTACTCCTCTTTTGTGTCTTGAATTTGTGCCTACAGTGTCGACACCACACTCTCAAGCAGCTGATAATCTTTTTCTAGTGGTTTGTCGATGTCAACCTCTACTGGTCCTGGTATCACTGTTTGTACAAGGCTTCTGCATTTGTTGGGAAACTCGACTTGTTCTTTTTCATTGTTGTCGAGATCCTTACGTCTCTGTTGGCTCCTTGTCTTTACTTCAATTGCCATTGTTTATAGGAGTTGTCCTAGCTCTGCATCTTTCAACTTGGTTGCATCGACCGCAATGGAACCAATGTTGAAATATCATAGATCACATAAGGTTACCAATAATACATACTAAAACATACATACATCACAAAGACAAGAGATAAGAACAAGTAGATGGAATAACAGATTATATTAATAGGAGAGGGTCCATACAATACAGAGAACTGAACCGAGTTCTCATTTGGCTCAACAGCCTAATATATATGAATTACAAATAGTTACAAATAACTACCTATCAGTTCACTCAGCCGACATGACCTTAGGTGTCCGACCTAATCTATAACTAGTTGGCTAATCGACTAAGTCGGCTGTCATTCAAGTCGGCTTATCGACCTGCTCCTCCAATAGACTTTGAAATTGAACTACTTATAAACCCAATCAAATGTTACTAGTGAAGAACAATGTCAAATCAATTTTAAACAATTATCACATCATGGACAAAACATAGATATAATTGATGATCTTACTTTAGTTGAGATTGGAAAAATTAAATATCACACATTTTCTCATGACAATCCACCCTTAACACATCCTTTAAACTCAATCATACTTACGGAAAGTGAGTCACTCGTTAGGTTTTTTGAAAGTTGTAATAATATGCAAATCATTACACTTGACCCTTTGAATTCATCAAAAGTTGAAGGAACCATATCAATGCAGCCTCAAACGGTTACGGGAGGTTATGAAAATCCTCTTGGCACATACAATAGTTGTGTAGGTTCTACTTCTGGGGGAAACCCTTTACCATGGAATTTTCATATTCCTGGTAGAAATAATGCATCCTCAAACAAAAATTTCAATTGGAATTATCCTTCATCAATGGGAGGAAATTCCCCAAAGGGTTATCCTCTAATTTATCCTAGCACGATGACCAGGGGAAATCCACCTATCAACCCCATTTCACAATGGAGTGGTCATGTTTCAAAAAGTAACCAATATTTTTGGATCAAACCTCCACAAGGAGGAAACATACCTTGGAATTCCAATCAAAACCAAGTAAATAATCAATGGAATGGTCAGGTTCTAGTAAGTAACCAATATTCTTGGGACCTAACTCCATCAGGAGGAAATCCACCTTGTGGTCGGGTTTTAGGAAGTAACCAATATTCTTCAGACCTAACTCCATCAAGAGACAATCCACCCATTGATCATGTTTCGAGAAGTACCCAATCTTCTTTGGGGAAGCCTTCACAAGGGGGAAACCCACCTTGGAAGACTAGTCAAATCCAGGGACCACTTAAATGGTGTGGTCAGATCCTAGGAAATATCCAATCTCACTGGAGTCCAACCCTGCAAGGGGGAAATCCACCCATTCATCAATGGTGTGTTCAGATACCAAGAAATATCCAATCTCCTTAGAGTCTAACCCCATAAGGGGGAAATCCACCCACGAATCACATTCCACAATGGAGTGGTGAGGTTCCAGAAAGTAACCAATATTTTCGGAACCATCCTGCGATACCTGTGTTTTATCCATCTAGGACACCACATGGACCTCATGCCAATGTTATGATTGGTTATGTTAACAACCTTGAGTAGAACACCCAACAAATGGGACAAATGTTTGTTCAAACCTCAGAACCTACTACTGGTCAGGATATGCAACAACAAGCTAAGCCTCCCCCAACTTCTGAAATCCTCATAGTTCAATCCATGGACCTTAGGGAGAAGAAGAAGAAGTACAAGGGTAAGAACAGTGTTAATATTTCCAAAAATCCTGAAAATCCCATAGTTCAATCCATGGAACTTAGAGGAAATAAGAAAAAATATAAGAGTAAGCAAAATGCTAACTTTGGGAAGGGAGATGCACTGAATACATCTCAAGATAGTTGGAAACAACAATATGTTGTATTGATGCAACCTTTTCTACAACACCATCATCAAATGGTTGCTATAATGTTGGAACCTCCACCAGGAGGCAACCGGTCAAAATACCCGCAAGAGGGAAATGATCCCAATACCAATGTCTTCAGTGTGATCATGAGGTGAACATTAAAACAAGATCACATTCTTATGATGTCCCTCCTAGTACATTGGATCAATCGAAATCACATACAAGTGGTTCTCTCACCATGAAACCAACCATAGACATAGTACATTAAAAGTAGAAACCAACCATATACATAGTACCATACCCCCCCAAAGGTGATTTATGTAGAACAATGCATAATCCTAACGCACGAGCTACTCATAACGAAAATGTTGTTCAGGAAATAGCTCAAGCACCATTTTCCATGTCTACCATGGAGGTATTGCAATATTGTCTTGCACAAAGAAAGGAACTATTGTCTTAAACTAGTGTTTTTCATCCATTTGATGCAACATTGATCACAATAGACTTAGAACAATCAACCTGTAGGATCCCTTCCAAAAAAAGAATTTCAGATTAAAGTAACACCTCATGGCAAGAATATATTTCAAACCATAGTTGATGAAGGGACCTCAACCTGTGTCATGTCATTCAAATATTGGCAAGAATTAGGATCACCCACCTTAGTTCAATCCCATACAGTGAAAAAAGCATTTGACAGAAATTCATTCTCTCCTCATGAAATCATTGTATCCTTCCCTATTGAATGGGGTATAAAAATAGTCACAGTAGATATTGAGGTAGTAGATGTGCCTATAGATTACAATTTTCTTAGCATGTAGTTGGATACATGCGATGATAGCTATAGTGTCTTCAGAGTCCCGAGCGATTCAGTTCCCTCATTGGGGAAATATTGTTATGATTGACCAATTAGATTACTGCAGGCTCAAAACTGCTATCCAATTGAATGTTTGTTTCATTAGGAATGCTCTAAAGTAAGTTCAAGACATTAGGGTAGGATCATTCAAACATTATTCCCTCATGGGAAACATTATGATCCTTCGACCCTTATCTGCAGTAGAAGTGTCATACCAAGATATTCAACTGGCTTCGGCATATTTGGATCAAAATATTCCCTTGATGGAGTAATATGATCCAGTTACTTGGCCCACTTTGGTTGTGAGATCTCCTATCTCACTTGATTTCTTGGACAGAATTTTATCATCAGATAAAGCGATCCTTGAATTCATAAACATTTGGTTGCACCCACCTAAGGACATCTTTTGTGGGGCCACTAGGAGCATATTTCGTTTAAATCCACCCAAGTATAGGAGCATCCTTTGTATGTTCCTCGATATTATCAGGTATATTTGGAAGCATGCATATAGGTTTAGGTTATCCCTCTATGAAGATGCATTTGAACCTTTTGCAACCCAAAATTTCCCTAGGTTTGAACCTGTTGGAAATTGGTGGGTCAGCCCGTCATATCTGTATTTTCCACCATTCTAACAGAAGAGCCTATCGAGTATGGGACACCCTATTTATCACCCCATTGCCATTTTGGTGTCCATGCTAAGTTATTCTCATAGGCCTGGGAGCGCAATTAGTCCCATCATGACCTAGAGTTTAAGACTGCATACTTCTCTTCCATACAGTTCTGACCATTTCTTGAAGGGCTCCTTGTTCATATTAGTTTACATAAGCATGTGTTAAAAAAATTGCATGAACATTTGTGTTTACTACTTCAATGCTTATTGCTTATTTTGTGTATATTCCTTTGCAAACACTTTTTGCTCAAAATTCATGAAAACCATTGCTTCTGTTTAGGTTGACCTATACATGTGAAAACTATTTGATTCAGGTAGTTGATGGACCATGATTCATTGTGATTTATGATTTTGGTGCTTTTCACAAGAATTAGCATGAAGTAAACCAAATTTCCCCCTTCCTACTTGTTCATTGCATCAAAATGGATAACCACAGTTACATGGTTCTATTTCACTATCCATTGGCACATAATCATGCTTCAGATAACCCACATATGGAGAGAGCATCAGTAAGAGTGTGCACAACTATATCAGCCCTTGTTTGCAATATGTATCTTTTCCTTGTCTTGACCCGTGCTATTGAAAAACAGAGTACGCCCATGCAACACTCGTTCCCTCCCATGTACCATAGCATTCTTTATTCTTTTTTCAAGCTAATAAATGAAAAAAGTACTAAAAATTAAAAAACACAAAAATCCAAAAAAAGGGGAAAATTGAATCGTGTCATATTGAATCTTTGAGATAAAGGCAATAGTCAGTAATAGTCTCCCTTGAACACGGCACATAATTTTGTATCCGCTGTCAGTACACCATTTACAATTTACTTAGGAAGCTGTACCAGTAATTTGAACAGATGTCCATCAATAGGTTATCCTTCCTTTCATCTATGGAACTTTCGTTAATTCATTTGGAGTTGATGAATTTCACAATGGCGGGTTACTCAAGTCTTATGTTGCCAAGTTTCCATTCTACATCATGTTATACGTTCAAGGGAAGTCAAACCAGTGTCGTCCATTCCTCAAATGTTCCTAACCAATCATGTCGGCCTTCCTTGTGTCAGTATACAATGTTGGATCTCATAACTCTACCAAATATCATCCTATTGGTCTCATTTTCGTGTCAGTTGATATGGGATGCATTAATTCCCTCCTTTTACTGGATCTTTTCCTATCGATGCCAAATCATCATCTAGGAAATGGATCTAGGAACCCCAATGAGTACCTTGGATCTTGCAGTCATTAGTGGCATGATTCCTCGTAAATGACAGTGGGTATACATCAATGACCTCTGATTGTTTGATTCTACAAGTGTTCGACATCAAAGCATCCATTCACACTTATTAGTTTGTACTCGAGTACCTTGGAGTCCATTATCATTATCGATGGGCCTCCTCGTATCTATTAATAGTATACATCAATGACCGGTAAACATATGGTATTTAATTATGCTCGAAATTAGCTCATTTCTTCGCATGATATAAAATCGTACTATCGTTGGTTTGTATTGAAGACCTTGGAAAATCCAGTTGTCTCACTAATCGATGCACAACCCGAGTTGCGCAAGATTAAAATACCATGTCAAAGTACCATGAAGAACTTGACATGTTGCACTCATCAAATGTGCACTTATATGTTTTTACAAAATTTACTTTTGACATGGATCCACTGTGTATTATTTGTGGCCATGCTAGTTTACTACTGAGCATGAGTATACCTGCCTCAGGAAGATATCATATATTTGGTAAATTTCCTTCTTTGACTTGTAGGTGTTTCTCCACCTCCCACGTTCATAAACCATCATTTTCCATCATGCCTTGATGACTAAAGAGTATCAGTATAAAGAGTATCAGAATGAAAAAGAAATTAATGTATTTTGGCCCTTAACAATAAAATTAACACCCTTGAGAGTGTTTCTCTAAAAACAATATTTGACTTCACCTGCAACATGAAGATCAGAGGTTTTTGAACAATTGACCACTTCTTCCACAAAAGAATAAATGTTTGAAGACAATGTGGCTCTAAAGAGGCCAAGTTCATGACCACTTAAGGGCCAAATCCCAGTTCCTATAACTCGGATAGTGAAAAATTCCTAATATGGGCATTAATTGTCCTAGAAATACTGAAAATCAAGTTGAAATGCCAAAAAACTAAGGACAGTGGGTTTTGTGAAGGAAATAATCAAAACCTTCAAAAATCCTAAATCCCACATTCATTATCAAATATCGGATGCTAAAATCCCAATCCTATAAATGGAAGGCATGTGAGGTGAATTAAAGAGGACAAATTAGAAAGAAAAGGCATGCTAGAGGAATGAGAAGATAGATAGAACCTTTCTTGCACATCATAGTTTCTTTGATAATTGGCATTGATGGAGAGGGGTAGTTTAGAGCAAGGGAGAAAGGGATTCACCCATTATTGGGTTGTAATCACTTTCCTCTGAGTTTAATATGATGCAATTCAAATTTCCTCTAAATATTGTGTTTCAATCCATGTTTGTTTCATGTATTTTTGCAACATTTAGTAAATAGATTTCATGCTTTTTTTTTTTTTTAAAGCTATAGGTAAGGAACTAGCTTGTTGTTGCTAATGGAGGCTAGCAAAAAAGGATATTCACCAAATGACATGCTGCAAGAGGTAACCTCCTCCCTTCCCCCCCCCCCTCTCTCTCTCTCTCTCTCTCCCTCCTTTGAAAAATTGTAGAAATTTCATGAAATTGTGCATTATTGCATATATTCTGTCAGGAGGGTTCACCCTCCCTATAGTTAAGGATAGATAGGCTGTAGACATGTCCCTGCGGTCAAATATACCAATAGTCACAACATACTCAAACTCATATAATATCTCTGATAAAAATATGGTATAAAACTACTTCAAGATTGAATCCAAAATCAATCAAAATTAGTTATTCAAGATCATGGGGAATGGGAGCCTTTCATACATGTATTTCTGATATTTCGACTTACATAGAATATGGAGATGATATTGCAGAGCCATACATCATAAATCAAAGCTTGGGCATCAACCATCCTCAGCAAGGCACAAGAATCACTCCAACAAGTCATTAGAGGAAATTTGAGGTCTAAAATGGGCCTCCTAAGGAAGATGATAAAATAATAGTTAAAATAATAAAATAATAGTTATTAATTTTGGAGGAAGAATGAAAAAAACTACTTTTTTGTTCGTATTTTTGACATATCTCCCTGTGTTTTTACTCAAATTCCAAGCATGAGAGCTTGTTGGATGCAGAATTTAATTTTGCATCCAACGAGTACCCACATTGCATACTTTTGACAGACCCCACTACTCCAAAAACAAGAAATTCCTGAAAAAACGTGATGATGACATCATCATCACATTTTTTCAGGAATTTCTTGTTTTTGGGGTAGCGGGGTCCGTCAAAAGTATGCACTGTGGGTACTCGTTGGATGCAGAATTAAATTCTGCATCCAATGAGCTCTCCCTCCTAAAATTTGATTAAAAAAACAAGGAGATGTGTAAAAAATAGGAACAAAAAAAGTAGTTTTCTTTTATGACAAATATGTCAATTCAACCATTATGGTTGACTCATTTTATTGAAATTCTATTGGTTCTTGAATTCCAACTCACAAAATTTATTGTTGGCACGTTTTCTTATAAGGCCCATTTTAGAACCCAACTTTCCTCTAATGGTGCCATCAAATGTGAGTGTGGGGGAAATGGAGAAGAAGGAATGAGAGAATAGCGATATGGATTAGAATTTGAATGTATGGAACTTCAACCTGCAACTAAAACTCCTTCATTAAGCTCCAATGAGATGCCTAAATGGCCTGTCCATCAACCAACTTGGTATAAAATTTGAGCTCACAGGAATCTATGAACCAAGACAAAACTCACAAATAGATCTCACAAGCAATTTACTCAGAATTGAAATGAAACAGTGCAAAAAATGGTTTGCAGCTGTATAATTCTTTCATTAATAAAAAAGTAATTGGATACAATCTGGATGATGTTTACAATGTAATACACTGGTATTAATAACCAGACAATTTGAATACATGGGAGGAAATTCAAATTGGTTAACTCAAACTAACTGAATGGATAACTAGACATGTCTAAATCACTATCGAAGCCTAACTAGTTAGATCTAGTTGTCTAAATCAGTGGCTCAATCAATTAGAATCAGTTAAACTAGTCTGACTAGATGTAACTGAATGTAAGTGGATGTAACTGAATGTAACTGACTCATAACTAGGCTTGACTAGTCACCAACTAAAATCAACTAAAGGAGGTTGGTGTTGGCACTCCTAGTGGATCCTAAATTGTAGGGATTGGTCTAGGAGGTTCCTAAAAGGATGCATGAAATTGCAGTCAATGGCAGTTAGCCTCAATTAGTGTTCCCCACACTCTAGTAACCTATGCATGTGGCCCAATCAGGCCATGTGGACGCAATGGTACTAATGACTAAATAAAGATTGAAAAACTCCTAATTTAGACATAATTGACCAAATTGGACAAGTGAGGATTATAATCCTAACAACTCCCATAAATGCTAACTTGTACCATTTAAGGGCCATGGTAACTAAGAACATAGGTCACCCATTACAACTAAATGCAAAAAGTAACTGCTTAATACAAACAAGGAAACGGGGAAAAACCTCATGGGAATATTGAATATAGGGAAATTAACATGAGAGGATTTGGATTAAATACCTCACAAGGAAGAGATTGATCCCCAAGGTGGACTTTGTTGGCATTTTATCACCAAAAACTCGTTCACCCTTGCTCGTGTTGCTCCTTCCCAACTTGAGCTAACGCGCGGTTGTGGAGAAAATTATGGGCTCGACCTGTTTTACGAATAAAATAGGTTTTACATAGTGTGAGCGCATTTTTTCACACTATAACGCGGGCGTGTTTTGGTGCACTATAACACATGCACGGTGTTTTTAACTATCCTAATTTGCAAGCATGTTGGCAGGCTTGGGACTAGGCTTGGCAGGGTCAGGATTACTTGCGATTATTTCTATTTTATGGATCTTGAATGATTGACTTCACTCTACCATTTCATCTATAAGGTCCCTCAACTTTATGCACTCACCCTCTACCTCTATCTTTTCCTAGTAGCTTCGAAAACAACATAAATAAATTTATATATGATCTTGGCATATACATGAGGTATGTAAAAAAGCTGAATTATTGATTGTTTACTTCATCAATACTTGATTTGCTTTCCTTATATATTTTAATTTTGACACATAAAATTCCTTTGCACTTGTAGGCGGTTTTCATATAAATAAATACATAAAGAAGATATCAAGTAATGGAAAAGATAAATCCCCCAACTAATGTGTGAGATGCAAAAGTATTATTCTCTAAAACTTTTCATTGCACAAGAACACCAACTCATACACTTATTGGAATTGAAATATGTGGACTCGTACAATGTATTTTGTAGAGAGGCACTTGAAAGCATTGAAGGCCTTTTTCAGATAAAGATCATGTTGAGAAGGCTCAATTATTGAATTATACATGCGATATAAATCCATTGTGTATTTTAGTGAGCGCTTACCCCAAGTAGTGGGTGATATGAATTTGTCTCTCCCTTAGGATGCTAGTTCCACCAACAAATTCAAAGGGGAGGTGTTGTTGTTAAATGGTAGATCGATAAAATTGAAAGGTAAAATATTGTATTGTATTTAATATCTCGGTACATGTTTGTGGTATATTGGTTATTTATCAAAATATTTTTTTGTCATTATTCTAGGTAGTATAGAGTGGAATATGATTCATTTATATGTTGCAAATAATCTTGTTTGGATGAAGAAATCGATATAATGATGTTAACAATTTTACGATGCCTTATCATGGAATAAGGTGGCAGAGTTGATCATAAAATCTTATTTGAATCGTGAAACAGGTTTGACCTAGTAGGAAATTGATATAGCATATGGTGCAAAAGATAGAAATGTAAGCAATGTCTAACTTTGCTTTTATATTTCAAATATCAATTTTTGTTTTGCATAAAGCATCTTATACATATAGTTGCCTATTCTTTATTGTCCATTTATAACATGTTGAGAATGCATGTGAAACATCATAAGGCTATGTGTTGTAATGGCAGAAAATATAACACCAAACAGTTGGATGAGAAGAGGAAAACATGTGAAAGTGGGATAATTGCAATTTTCCAAGTTATTAATATTTCCCACATGGGTGATAAATATTTGGTCACATCGGATTTGAGGTACTATGAATATTTGGAAGACATATTGGATATATAATTTAAATCCTTCAAAGTGGTCCTCTTTAAGGTGAGGCGGTATATATTATTGTTGTAAGGTGATGAAAGGATGGTATGATTGATCATAACAATGGATTTACCATGATTTGAAATGGGTCACAAAGACACTTAAAAGTGTCCATCCACATGAAGTTAGAAATATGAGAACAAGAAGTTCAACAACCCAAGAAGATGGAGGAGAAGTAGATAATTCAAACTCAAGTGATGTAAAAGACATGGATGTCTCATATGATTGTGAATTGAATTTATTTGCTAACCTTGATCCAACTTTATTCAAAGAAGTTGCTACTCGTGATGAGTGGAAAGAAGCCATGCAAAATGAGTATGATGTTCTCATGAAGAACAGAACCTAGAAACTGGTGGACCCTCCATTTGGAACCAAAACAACTGGATGCAAGTGGGTATATAAGAACAAATACATATCAAATGGCTCACTTGATTTCACAAAAGTGGGTATATAAGATACTTGACGGGGACTTAGGACTTTGGACTCAACTATTCTAAAGTATATTACTTCAAACTTAGTTGATACTTTGATTTTGACATTGATGGTGACAAAGAGACATGAGTTTCTACTTCTGGCTATCTAGTGAGTTTTGGATCAAGAATGTCTCCTAGATATAATGCAAATAGTCAGTTCCAACAAATTCAACAACATAGGCAGAATATGTGGATGTTGTGAAAGAAATGAAGGATGTTTCATGGCTTAGGAAGATACTTGAATATTTGCAAGAGAAATAAGACAACTCCACCATCCCGCTGATTGACAATACTTCTGCAATCAAGTTGGATAAGAATCATAGATTCCATGATTGAACCAAGCACATCAACACAAAGTACCATATGATTTGACATCATGGAGAGACCAAGACAGTTTACTTGAGACATTGAGACATTTTTCCATGAATGAGCGAATTGCATACATCTTCACCAAAGCGCTAGGAAGACAAAAGTTTGAAAAGTTTAGAAAAATGCTCGAACTCACGAACACCCCTTCAGATTAGTCGGGGGGGAATGTTAGAAACCTAATTAGAATGGATAAGGGTTTTGTAAAGAATGTAAATAAATAAAAAAAGATGGATAGTCTCTCTACATTGCAATGGACTTGTTGGAATATGAACTTCAATAGTCATCTCCTCCTAAATAAATATGACACCAATAATCAATGAAGAACCAGTCAAATTTAGGAGTTACTTGATAAATCTTGGATTAAGATTGGCCTATGTTGATTGTAGTAAAGGTGCAAAATCACAGAGAATCATTAGCGTGGATGTACATTCTGGTTATAAACTTTGATTTAAATTAATAGAATGGAAAATTAATGTATAGCAATGTGCTAAAATATTTCTTTTGAGGTTTAAGTTTTGGAGTGATTTGGGTTCACATGTTGAATGGAAAATCATGGCTATCAATTTGAAATTCTATTAATTTATAATGGCAAAAACACAATATAAATAGATAAATTCTTTATATAATAATAATAATAATATATTTTTAAGGTCACTGCAAAGCTAGACACCAATTGGTGTATAAGCCCTCCTTGTTTGTAAGACAAAGAAACTCCTCTCCGCACTAATTTAACTCAAGACATTATTATCAAGACATTATTATACTTGTACATAAATAATCATTTAGGTTAGCATCATAAACATTATTGCTATATTATAAGAGTGTTGCACTTGTTTTTTATACAGTTTACGACCGGACAGGTCAAGTTTTTCTTTATCTCCGTGACTTTTCTTTTAGTTTAATGATCCATTTTGGATAACACTTGCTTTTTCTCGGCATTTAATAGGATTCTTGGAATGATTTGAATGGTTTGCAAAAGCAAATTTCTTATGTGGCCATATAAGATGTGAATATCATATTCTTTAATTTTGAAGATGAAATGTCATACTCTTTTCACGTATTCCAAAATCACAGAGGAACAAAGTAAACACCTTTTTCTTTCTTTGGACTTGTTATGGCCTTTGCATGGTCCAATGACTTTCATTTTACTCCTATTTAATATCTTTAGTAGTTTTTTGCTAGTACCTTAAATATATCATTATGTGATGATGGTTTTAGAGATGCCATTGTTTTTTTTTTTTACACTTTTTGTGGTTGATATTTATTACCTAATTTTTAGTGTAGCTAGTACCTTCAAATACTTTACATAGGTATTAAATCTCATGTTCAATGTCCCTATTAGATATTTTCTTGCATCTAGTAACTAAAGTAGTTATACTACCCACTTTTTGAGCATGATGGTGGTATTTATTACTTAATTTTTAGTGAGCTAGTACCTTCAAATACTTTACATAGGTACTAAATCTCATGTTCAATGTCCTTATTAGATATTTTCTTGCATCTAGTAACTAAAGTGGTTATACTACCTACTTTTTTTTTAGCATGATGGTGGTGAGAATATATAAGTGAGTTTTTCTTAAGATGAATTTTGATGATTTTATGTATTTTTAATAATTTATAATAATACTAAAAATGTTGCTACATTAACTTGTGTAGTTTTCTTTCAATTGCACATGTCCTCTCAATGCAAGCATGATAATTTTAATGAATAACTCAACAAAGCTCCAAGAAAGAATCACAACAATCATAACACATTGTTGACCACCATGATCTACTACTACTACGATTGATCGTAAGCTTTGAGGAAATGATTATAACCGATACTTCATCAATCTAACAAAAACCAAAATTTCAATAGTGAGCATTACTTAATGGCGTTCACCTAGCATGAGTTAAGTGATTATTGTAATTATGTTGGTTACTCAAATGCAAGATTGATTGATACAACGCTTAGGCCCAAGTGATAAATTCAGCCTACTTAAATACTTCTGAGAGAGAAATTTAAATAAGGTAAGTGATGAGGGGTCACTTGTGGCAACTTAATACAATGAAGAGAGGATCTACACCGAAGAAGGATTAAGTCCATAAATCGCAAAACCTTCGTGATTAGCTCTGCTCTTGGAGTTGTAATGAGCTATAGCTCTTGAAGAGCGCAGGCATTTAATAAGTGGTGAGCGAATAAAATCATAAATATGTGGTGAACAAAGATCAGGAGAAATGTCCAGTTGACTGGTCATGTAAACGATAAAAAAAAAGCAACTTCAATCACCATATCACCGATTCACCATGGACAGGTTTCGACGACACGCCGGAGGATAGCCGCATCACACGTGACCTAAATTCTCTTACAACGATTAGCCCATGTGTCGCTCTCGTCGAGCTAGCTTACTCCTTAGCCCATGTGTCTCTCTCGTCGAGCCATCGCGTTGATAATGTCGCCCTCGGCATCCTATAATTACAGCATTTCGGAATGATCATTACACAACACAGGGAGTAGATTCTGTAATAGCAAGCAGCAGACCATCAATCAAAACCGTTGGTTCCGAAATGGAGAGAAGGATGAGATTAGGGTCGGCACTTCTCGTGCTCTACTTTTCATTTCTTTTTCTTTCGGTATCCTCTCTAACTCATGCCCAGCGAAGAAGTGGCAGCCGTTACGGAGGGGAGCAGCAGCGCCGGCATGATGAGAGCTCATCAGGGCCATGTCAGAGGTTGCAGCGGATACGCGCCCACGAACCGTCTGAATCGGAGTCGATAAGATCTGAAGGTGGCACCTTCGAGTTTTCCAGCGGAGAAGACAATGAGGAATTAGAGTGCGCAGGTGTTGCCTTCTTCAGAAAGACGATCGAAAATAACGCCATCGCGATTCCCCAATATCCAAGCGCCCCGGAGCTGGTTTACGTTGCCCGCGGTAGGCTAATACTGTAATATGTTTCACGATTATTATAATTGCTTGTACATAACATATAACATAGATATACCTGTGCAGGTGAGGGCAGAGTGGGCATTGTTCTCCCGGGCTGTCCGGAGACTTTCAGAGACGATTCTTCCTCTTCCTTTCGAGGGCGCTCAGGCCGCAGATCAGAGGGACGGCGTGAAGAAGAGGAAGAGGATGAAGAGGATTCAAGTCAGAAGGTGAGGCGAGTGAGGAGAGGAGACGTAATAGCGATATTTGCAGGAGCAGCCCACTGGTGGTACAACGATGGCAACGAGCCTCTCCAACTCATAGCCATTGCTCACACAGCCAGCCCTCATAATCAGCTCGGCAGAAGGAGCTACCGCGTAAGCATGATCCCGACCAATAATCATTTTCAGTACTGCTTATATGTTATAGATTCTTTAGTTTCTTTAATAGCTGACTGACGGTGTAGAGATGTATAATTAATGTACAGCCCTTCTCTCTGGCTGGGCCAGCCTCAGGTTCATCATCTCGTCGTAGTCCTCGTGAGGAGGGAGAGGGCGAAAGAAGAGATATTGGGGGCAACATTTTGGCAGGGTTTAGCACGCGCAGTTTGGCTGAAACGTTGGGCGTGGAGTTAGAAACTGCAAGGAAGCTTCAACAGAATCAGCGATCACGACTCTTTGCCAGGGTTGAACATGGCCGACGACTCAGCTTGCCTGGCCCAGCTCGATCTCGAGATCGCTCTCCTCGGCAGAGCGATGATGAGATGATGCAGCAGTTGCATGAAACTCATAATTCATCTGCAAATGAGAATGGCGTTGAAGAGGTTGTGTGCGCACTGCGTGTAAAGCACAATGCCGATAATCCCGATGATGCTGATATCTACGTAAGAAATGGGGGACGAATGAATATCGTGAACCGCTTCAAGCTTCCTATGCTCAAGTATTTGGGATTAGGAGCCGAGAGGGTTATTCTCCGCCCGGTAAGCAACATATATTTAACTTCATAGTCCGATTCAGTTGTATATATACATAATATAATGTTAATGTATATGTCGATGGTTGCAGAGAGCATCGACTGCTCCTTCGTGGAGGATGAACGCGCATGGTATAATGTATGTGACGAGAGGGGAGGGGAGAATTGAGGTGGTTGGTGAGCAAGGGAGGAGCCTGTTTGATGGGCGTGTGAGAGAGGGTCAGTTCATCGTCATTCCCCAGTTCCACGCAGTCATCAAGCAAGCAGGAGACGACGGATTGGAGTGGATCACGTTCACAACATCAGACGCGTGAGTAATAGACGTATATGCAATTAATTGTATAAGCTCATGTCATATATTTGTAGCAATATTTCTCAGATTCCTAAGTGATAATTGATGATTGAAATGCAAATGAATGCAGTTCTGTCCGGTCGTCTCTGGCGGGAAGAGAATCGGTTTTGAAAGCAATGCCCGAGGATGTGGTGAGTGCCGCTTACAGGTTGGACCGAAATGAAGTCCGTGAGGTGACGAGGAACAGAGAAGACCACACACTCATTCTGCCTCCATCCCGTCGACATCAGCGCGACATCATATCGACACCTGTCCAAGTCGAATAGAAGAAACTAATATGTCCATTCACTGCCAATTGAATGTAGGGAACTCATAATAGGGTTGTAGGCCTTCCAGAGGCTTCTTCAAAATAAGGCAGTACGTCTGTAATCACAATACTTATAATTAGAGTTACCATTTTCGTTGTAGATCTCAAATTCAGTGTGTTTCTTCTGGCAATCTTCGTTTGGTTTACATCATATGTCCTCCAATTCTCCATTGAATTTTGTATTTAACCCTTTCACATTTAATCCTTTCAAACTGATTTCTTTTAGGAGATTCCCTTCTAAACTCGAACACACACATAGGAACTCCTGTACTCTACACATCATTAAAAGATCAAAACTCCGATAGTCCACACATCATCATCATCAAAAGTTAAATAGCTAAAATAACAAAGGTTTTAAACACATACATTGATACAGGTACACATGTCTTTCAATTTCGTTTATTTAAACGTTTCACAATTAATCCTTTCTAAACAACCAAGTACGCATGTCTCCAAATTCCCCAAATAGTTTGTTTAAACGTTTCTCATCCAATTCCTCATTCTCCAAATAGTATGTTTAAATGTTTCACATCAATCTCCCAATTCCCCAAATAGTTTATTTAAACGTTTCACATCCAATCATTTAAAACTGGTTCCTTTCTAAACTCAAGCACAAACCTACAAAAAAGTATGATACTCCACTCATAATAATAGTAAAATACACAATTTTTTTTAATGATACTCCAACCTAATAAAAAAATGTTTCTAAACTCAAACACAAACACACAAAAATTTATGATACTCCATCAAATAAATAAAAAAATACACAAAAAAAAATTATAATACTCCACCCATAATAAAAAAATAAATGAAGAAAATGTTAAAACTCAAGGTTTTAAACACATACAAGTAATTAACCCATAATGAAAAACAAATAAAGAAAATGTTAAAATTCAAGGTTTTAAACATAAGGTACTTAACCCATAATAAAAAAAGAAATAAAGAAAATGTTAAAACTCAAAGTTTTAAACATAAGGACTTAAGAAAATATTAAAACTTAAGGTTTTAAACATAAACAAAGACTTATGATATTATCATCTCAACAAATATTCACTTGATCTATTAATATAACATCAATAAAAGATTAATTTCTGATTTCTATATATTAGAAAAATGAAAAAGAAATCAAAGTGAGAAAAATAAAACCAATGAGACTAAGTTGAGAAAAAACTAAATGTTTAAAACACATACAATGACTTTATATTTATATTATCCTCTTTAAAGATGACTAAAAGTTTCTCAATATTAGAAAAATGAGGACACTGGAAGGAACAAAGAAAATCTAATAAAAAGACTATAATTTCTATATATTAAAAAAAAAAGTACACTCGAAGAAATAAAAGGAAAACTAATGAGAAGATTAATTTCTCTATATTAGAAAAATGAATACACTCAAAGGAAACCAAAAAGAACCACAAAAAAATAATAAGAAAACTAAAGGAAACAAAATAATAATAAAAAATACAGTCCAAAGAAAACCAAACATGAAACAAAAGAAAACCTAATAAGAAGAATAATTTCTATATGTTAGAAAAATGAATAAAGTCAAGAGCAAACAAAAAAAAACTAATAAGAAGATTAATTTCTATATATTAGAAAAAACAATATTTAACTAGACTCCTTGGAAGTCTGGAGGCTTAAGAGTCGAGCAATTTGGCTCGAAAGTGGGGATGGAACCATTTGGAACCCGCAGAATGATGAAAATGAGGAAGTCACCTCGTTCGAAGGACTGGCCTCACTAAGCACCACTCACTTCAAAAGCCTCTTCAAGGAAGAAAACATATCAAACCCGGCTGAGATTATTTGTCTCTCCTAAGTCTTCCCTGGACTCATCACCCCTGAAGACAATCAGGAGCTCATGGAAGAAGTTTCAGAAGAGAATTAAAGGAAACTCTTCACATTTTCCAAAAGGACAAAAGTCCAGGCCTGAACGGCTAGCCCATTGAATACTTCCTAGCCAATTATGAAACCAATGGACCAGACCTTTTGCACCCGACATTGAGGAATCCATGAGAGGAGGTATAGTGCATCCTCCTCTAAATGCCACTTGTATTACGCTTATCCAAAAATCAGACAATCCTACCTCTCTAAATGATTTTAGGCCAATTTATCTTTGCAATATAACTTATAAAGTGGTAGCCAAGATAATTCCAAGAAGGTTGAAAAAGGTTTTGTCCAAATTACTTTCCAAGGAACAATTTGGCTTCCTAGAAGGCAGGCAGATCCACAAAGTTATTGGATGTTCTCAAGAAGGACTCCACACCCAAAAAACTGCAAAAAGAAGAGGAACCACACTCAAAATCAATCTGCCAAAAGCATTTGACACGGTGAATTGGCTCTATCTCGGGATGTTGATGACACACCTAGGTTTTGACTACAACATCATTAAATGGATCATCAGTTGCATCTCGCCAGCCTCTTTTGCAGTCCTCATAAACGACTCAATATCTCCCATATTTGGAGTTGAAAGAGGGTTGTGTCAAGGTTTCCCCCTATCCCATTACTCTTCCTACTAGTGGAAGAAGGATTAATTTGAGCCTTACCCCATGAAAAAGGACAGGGAACCTACAAAGGACTGGATCTCACAAACAACCTCAAGCTCTCACATCTTCTTTTTGTTGACGACATATTACTCTTATGCGATGGCTCAAGAAGAGATGCAAAAATACTAGAGAATATTGTGGACCTTTTCAAAAAGGCGTCAGGAATTCGAATAAACAACACAAATATTTCCTCTCAACCAAACACTTAACACAAGAGGAAGAGCTCAGGTATGCAACAATCTTTCCTTTTTAGCACAAGCCACTAGATGCAGGGATCAAATAACTTGGGCTTCAGCTAAAACCCAATGGCTACACAAAAAATGATTTGGGTTAGATTATAGCAAAATTGGAAAAATACTAAACACCTGGAGCCATCGCTGGTTATCTAGAGCAGGAATATTTTTTTTTGATCAAATCGATGCTTGAAGCAATACCGGTATTTTGGATGTCCTTGGCTTAGATCCCCAAGGGTATCCTAGAACACATAAGGAAAATTTTCTTCACTTTTCTTTGGTCAGGAACCTCGACAACCTTCGTCTCTCCTTGGGTAAGATGGGAAAACTTGGCAAAACCAAAGTCTTAGGGAGGATGGGGCTTAAAACAAATTCACCTTTTTGCAAAATCCCTGGATGCAAAACTAAGCTGGAGGCTAATAACCATGGAGAACCTATGGAAAAAAATGGTTAGCCAAAAATACATCTTTCCAGACAACCTCACAGAGTGGATTCAGAACCCGGTAAAAAGCACTAAAGGGGCCTCGACAATTTGGAAGGAAATCCTCCTCTCCTTCCCTATTATTGAAAATGTCATGGTCTGGAAATTAGGTTGGGGAACCAAAGTTAACCTCGGTGTTGAACCCTAGATGGGAAGTCAAAATAGACACACCATCCCCCCCCCCCCTTCTCTAGGATTTAAATGATCAAGGTCTCTTTCACCTAAACCAGGTAGTGGGCCATGCCTTCAACACCATCTAGAATTAAGTATGGAAATCGACTACAGAGCTGGGTTCTAAATAATGAGCTAAGACCTCTCTGGAATAACTACATATATGCTCTCCAATCTTCCCATGTCTGCATCTATGATCGACAGGACAAGCTCATTTGGTCCCTGCATGCACCAACAGGGAGATACTTGCCAAAACTAGGTTATAAGCTCCTCTCAACTACAGAGTGACAAGCAGCCCATCCCTGGTGGTGTAAAAAAGTTTGGAAAATGCATTTCCCTATGAAGTCCATAATTTTCATGTGGTGTGTACTCTCTAGGAAAGTCCCCACTTGGGACAGAATGAAATGGAAAAGAGTGGAAGGTCCAGGAAGGTGCCTACTCTGCTTGCAAAATGAGGAAACCACCCAACACCTATATCTGGAGTGCCCTTTCCAAAATAAATCATGGTATAAAGTATCTTTAATCTCCAACCTACCCTAGCTCTGGCTTGGCAACTCGATTTAAGAAACCTAGAAAAATTGGAAAAACTCCCCATAATCAGAACCATTCCGAGCCTTACCCCTCATTCTCATTTGGGGAACTTGGGTGGCTAGGAACAAAAAAATATTCCAATACAAAACCTCTATCCCAGAATGCTCATCCCGTCTCATCCTGGAAATCCTCTCCCACTTCCCCCAAGGAAACAATCCACCCTCCCCAAGAAAAATCAATGAGGAACAAAGAAACAAATCTCAATCTTGGGCTTACTTTGATGGAGCCTCAAAGGACGACCTATGTGGAGGAGGTGCAGTCCTCCACCTATCCAATCTACATTCCTTTCAAATCCAACTAGGCCTAGGTCGGGGCACAAACAACTATGCAGAGATGCTCACTCTTAAGCTCCTTCTCACATTTGCTAAATAAAGGGATTGCACCCACATACAAATATTTGGATACTCAATGCCTGTCATAAATTGGGTCAATAAAATTCAAATCTACCACAATTCTTGTCTCATTAATTTTGTTGAAGATGCTCATAACATTATCAATGATTTTGACTCATTCCAGTGTAAACATGTCTACAGGGAACACAACACCACAACAAATGAGCTCTCAAAAAAAATTATAAATCTAGTACACGGCTGGTGGTAGATTACAGAACACACAAATGATACCTTTCATGAATTCTACCACATGCCCTTCATTGAAGGCCCACATTTGAACTAAAACAACAGTCTTTTTTCACTATCTTTTTGGAATTTCAACATTCTTTTTTGTATCGATATACATAACTGTTCATGGAGCATATCACAACAAAAAAGTCATAAAAGAGTTTCAATTTTTTGAAGGAAAAGGACATCACATTACGTCATATACAGGAATACTCGGAAAGCACAGTTTGTAGCATATATATTTTTGCGAACGGGAAAATAGACCTTCTTTGGAAAGAGCAGGCTAAAGAGCACTTATGCACTATGTAATTTGGTTACCAAATAATTAAATTACGCTTTTTTCCTTGGAAAAAAAGTTATTAGAAATAGAAATACAACCTAGAGGAAACAAAAGAATAAAAATAAATACAGTCAAACTTGAAAACCAGACAAAGTTGAAAGTAAAACAAAATAAAATTAGAGTAAGAATAAGCGAGCAAGCAAGATTTATTAATTTAAATAAACCATATGTCAAGTGCCTAAATTGCAAGATCAAGATGGTCAAATAGTACAATGTGTCTTACAAAAATATACATAGAAACTATAGAGATAATAGATATGGAAGAACGTTAATTTCAGTTAGCTCACTCGGTTAAAGTGTGGATTTCTTTTGCTAGGCCATCCACGTTCAATACCTTTAGGGATGACTTAGTTGGGATGAGACACCAAAAAATGACTGAGTTGAGATATGACACCAAAAAATCCAACCAATTAAGAGTGAATACGATAGGATGTGTCACAAAATATACATGAAAACATAGATATAATAATTATAGAAAAGTTGAGACAAAATATATACATAGAAACATTAGCTTTCATAAAAATAATAGTTATATAAAAGTTATAAGAAAATGATAATAAAGCCCCTTTAATTTAAATCTAAAAAACATTTTCAAAATCGAATATTTGAGCTCCAACGTTAATGATAAAGTTTTGAAGTAACTACACCTTGCTCCTCATATATATAAAGACAATGTCCTTCAAGGATGGGATTTATAAAGACAATGGTAAGGATGGGATTTATAAAGACAATGGTCTTAAAAGGACGACGATTTTGGAATCAAATTAAAAGAATTATAGTTAGAAGCTTGAGTAAATATATACTTAAAATCGTAAAAATAAAAAGACCATTCAAACAATTTAAAATACAACTATATTCCCAAGTCTTCCCAAAATAATTTGATGTGATTATACTCACAAGCATTCCCAAAAAATACTTTGATATGGCATTTGTTCACCCAAGCTTAGTTAAAAATGAATTTTATGTTAAACATTATGAATATAAGGTCATTATTTTTTTTATGGATTTAAAACTTATGAATTGAGTATATATATATATATGGTGGAATAGCTTATATGTGTTGAAATGGCTTAGTAAAATTATGAATATAAGGTTATTATTATTTTGTAATATCCCGAATTTTTATCTAACACTTATAGGCATAAGCCCCATTGATTATGATGTTACTTTGATGGTTTATTTTGGTATATTGGGTCTAGAACCCCACTACATATGAACATGATGATTTGTTTGATATATTGGGCGTAAGTCAATTACGTATGTTTTTATATATGATTTTATGTGTTGGGCGTGGACCCTGAAGCACATGATTTATGAAATGTTTTATGTTGAGCGAGGAGTGAGGAGCACATGAGTATTTACATGTTTGTGTTGAGCAAGAAGCTCTGGAGCACATGAGTGTTTATATTGTGTTGAGCAAGAAGCTCTGGAGCACATGAGTGTTTTTGTTGTGTTGAGCGAGGATCTTTGGAACACATGAGTTATGAAAACCTTTGTGTTGAGCAGGAAGCTCTGAAGCACATGAAAAGATAATTAGAAGTGTTGAGAATAATGTCTGGAGCCTTTCAAGTTGGTGTTGAGCATAAGCTATGGAGCATCGGATCCTTGGCCATTGTATCCCTAGGTGTATCCTACAAGTACATCATAGCATTAGTGTTGAGCAAAGAGCTATGGAATTGCACTAATTTTGTAACTCTTTGTTTTTAGTGTTAAGTATGGGCTCTTGATAAGCACTAGGAGTTACTGAAAAGAATTAACTATGTCGAGTGAAATCGACTCGAGTAAAATATTGATCTCATCTGACTTATTTATAAGTGATTAAATGAAATTTTGAATTTATGTATATCATCAAGTACTGAAGAACTACCATGCTATACGAGGGGATCCAACATGCAAGGATGTTTAGAGTTGCCTAGCCTAGTAGACTAAACCACCTACTTGACGGCCTTAATGAAGAAAGTGTCCTAAGTTTAGGGATCATGTTATATGATACCTAAAGACAAATGTTAACAAATAATATATATAAGTATTACTTTATACATAACATGTATAAAGAGTAAACATAGTAATGATATTAATCGTATAAGAATAAAGAAAGGCTCCATCTATTATTTTTATTATTACTAAAAGATAATTATAAAATATAATACCTACAAGAGTCCAAATAGGAACTAGTTAAAAGTTCCTAAGTTAAATATCAAAAGTGCCTAAATTAAATAAAAGGGTTAAATCAAGAAATCAAATGATTCTTGATTTAACTGCCCCTTTGGCTGAAAAGTTTATCTATAAAGACCCAAGCCAAAGAGAGGCTTGGGGATCTTCCATCTTTTTGGTGATTCATTATTCTGCCTAATTATTCTCAAGAGAGTTATCAGAGAACATTTTCTTAAGAGGAAAAAGGAGAACTGATTCATAACCTGATATCCCAGTTAGGGAAGCCTTACCTTAGGATTTCTAAGCTACTTTCATGTTGGAACGAGCTTGGGGGGATCCAGATTAAAACCAAGAACAATTTTGGTTCATGGTTGGGTGGAACGTGGTAGTTCCCAAGTGTTTTGGTTATCTATACAGAGGTCAGATCTGTCTGTGAATTTCTTAATGCTAGGTAATTGAGTGTGTAGGTTTTCAGCCATTGAAATAGATTCACCTTGCAGGTATGAAGTTCTTGATTTTTCTCTTTCATGTCTAGTAGATTTCTTGGATAAGTATTTAAGGATGTTGTTCCCTAGTACATTTTTGATATTTATTTCATGTACCATAATTTAAGGGTTTATGTTTTATTTCTAAATCTGTGTCTGCAATTCATTTCCCGTTTGGAATATTTAAGGGTTTATGTTTTACTTCTAAATCTATGTCTGCAATTTATTTTCTCTTGATGAATATTTTAGGGTTTTGTTCTTCCAAATTTAATTCTGCATTTTATTTCCTAGCTTTAAATTTATTTCGAAGACTTAGAACTACTTCAAACAGAGCCTCTCTCTCTCTCTCTCTCTCTCTCTCTCTCTCTCTCTATATATATATATATATATATATATATATATATATATATATGGTTTCTACTGGAAGATTTCATATTGCCATCATACCTATATTTAAAAGTAAATAGACCAACTACTATCTATAGTATTAGTATAAGCTCTAAACAGAACATAATTATAAAACACATTAAACTAGAATATATTAAAACATAATCTAAAAGTAAATCATTACCATTGTTTATTACAAGCAGAACCATAATCAGAAGGACAAAATAAATGACAAACTAAAGCCATGGAGACCATCTAATGGTTTGAAGTTATATAATATAAATAAACAATACTAAACTCAAATCATTCTCATTTATAATAACTAGACCATATAAGTAATACACAAAATACATTTATCCAAATCGTATATCATAAGAAAACTTCCACATAATAAGTCAACCATAATTTTATAAACTGAACTCGTTAAAATATCGCATAAATAAACAGAGGTCATGGGATCGAATCCTGTGGGCATGAATGCCCAAACAAGTCATTACAATAAACATCATTTACAACCATAGTGACCCAGGATCAAATCTTGTGGAGTTCACCCTTATACATTTAGAAATCACCACATCGAATCTTGTAGGATTCGTTATCATCCTTACTAAATGATGTAACGTTTTAGTTATCAACCACACAGACCACGCTAATTGCCATAGAGATTAAAACACATCCTAAAACTGTTGCTCAGTCAACATTTCTCCAAATTCTTTACATTAAATCATACAGACTATAACACCGTATAACCACTTACAGTAATAAGAATCCCAAGTTAAAATTACACGCTATATCTATTACATGGCTCACGACCAATTATGCACAATGATAAAACCTATCATAAACCCATTAAAGCCTCTATCAACGCTAAGAAACTAGCGACAACATTCATTCCTAGGGTAAAAACCACAATCACGACCTCTTAAAATTAAATACACAGGTAAGAATTAAAACCATGATTCAACATTTCATTCATCTATTACACAGTCGCTGCTCTAATGGTGCGACCGCCATTTCCATCTATGGCAAGGCTCCAAAGGCTATAATAATGTTGATAATAATCTATATAAAGAACTTAAACAACAATTATAAATCTACACAGCGTCAAAATAGCGTCAAACTAAGAATCATAACCATGATACACACAGTATGCAAATGTTGTACAAAATAACCATTATAAACCAATATAAGAATTTACACAGTCGTGTATCAAAGGCCTTACACCATTGCAAGAGATGGTGCTATCACCATTACCAAAACTTAAACATATTAACAAATCGCAGAGCCATAAGTATTCACCATGGCCAACATTACTGAACAAAGTATTCATGTACAAAACCAAAACACATTTAGTTTCGATCGAAGGCACTAAACCCAAACAAAAACCCCAAGTTATAAATGCATCACTAGATGCTTGACATAAATTTACAGACATTCCCTTTTTCCATTCACAGCCATTAAAACCCAGAGCAAGCATTCAACCAATCACGAGCTTCAAGCTCAGTCACAAAAACCACACAAGAGATAGAGCGAATTCAACTTGTTACCGCAGGGCTTACTCGTAATGGGTAGTGTGATGACCACTAGGGAGACCCATGACCCACGCTGTCAAAACCCTGCAACTTGCAACAACACCAATTCCATGATGAGGAGTATGCTGAAAATACCAAATTGAACAACAATACAAATGCTGCTAAACCAGATTGGAAGGCATACCTTCCAATGCAACCGACCTCCAAATCTCCATGCCACAGAGCAAACCAGAGGCAGATCTCACGCAGCCATTTCGCAAATGAACCTAACCATTGTGTTATTCCAAGCCCTAATCTTGAGACCCACACTTTCCCATGAATATTAAATTTTCCACCTTGGCCTCCATTACCAAAAATCAAAACCCAAAGTATATAGTTCATGTCATCCCACAACGCAGTGCAATGTTTAATCACCATACAACATATAAATCCCAACATGTGTATCGTATACTTAGGGTATAGCCATAATTCATGGCATATGTAATATGCCATGAATGGCTAATGTTATGTTTTCAATATTTTACACAAAGACTTTAATAAACCAAGGACCATGTTATAATATGATAATCTTGATACATTGTATACCATGTAAATATTAAAGTACATGAGTAATTAAATCAAGGTCATAAGACCATAAAACCATATTGATAAACAGTGTAAACATAGGCCTAGTAAACACCCAACCCTGTGCAAATAATAACTAACCACCGTAATAATAGTCACTAGGATAGGACTGTAAGTCTTTTTTGTTCAAGTTGTGTGCTAGTGATGTATGGGCAGTAAGTCCTTGTTCCACTTTTACAGTTAGCTTCATTTGTCAAGTGCACCTGCACACAACAAGGAAGGAAATGCATTATTTCAATAAGAACTAAGTAAGCTCTGTAGTGGCAAGTAAGAACAATTACCTTCCAGGCATGTTTACAAGGGAAACAAGTCCCGCCACTCCACCCCTTGACAATACAAGTTAAGTCAAAATTATTCATAAAATAGTAATCGAACTTTATGACCAATGAGTAAGCAATTCGAAATAACATACATACATATACATACATAACCATCAAACTTAGATACTAAGCAAGCTAATGACCACATAACATTACACTAACAACCACATCGGGAAAACATAGAGAAAGAAGTAAGAACAACTTACAACAATACAATGTAGAGAAACAAAGTACGACACATTCTGCATAAGTTAAGATAATGTCCAGTTCATGCAGTAAATGACTAGCCTAATATTTTCTCTTTTTATTTCCAAATTTTTGGGACATTGCATGTTTATATGGATTTAAAGGAAATGAATAATAGAAGGACTTAGTAAAATTAAGGGAGCTAATTCACACAAAATTGGATGTGGTAAAACTCGAGAAGATGATTGCTAAGTCTAAGTAACTAAAGCAAGAGAAGGCCATTAATAAAGCTAGAATGCTAAATATTCAAAATTTAGATTTAGATGATAAGATTTTTACTATAAAACTAATCCCAAAGAAGTGAACATTGCCAAAGAAAGAAAAAACTTTAGAAATTAAAGTGTCAAAGTCAACATTGAATGGCCTTAAAGGGGATCATGTACAAACCAAAATTGAAGAAACAAAATTATAGGCTTGGCTATAGAGTATACGATTTTCAAAGTGAGAAACATGTGATTGAAGAAGAATTTTTTTTTGAGATTTAAAGATTATAGAAAGAGACAGTTAGAAATCCCTCCTTATCATAAATTGTTAGACTTGTTATGTAATGAAGAAATCCCTAGTGATGCAGATAAATGAATTCCTTACCTTAAAGATAGCATTTTAGATCTAATTTATAATGTCAAAGAATTAGATATAATATAGAAATCGGGAAATAAATAATACCTAGTTTCAATGCTACCACGTAACAAAAGAAATTGACAATCAATAATCTGTGAGATCAAATAGTACATAAAGAACTAGAGATTACAGGTTTAAATAAGTCATTGGAAGATGTTTCAAAGCATGTATCAGGAACAAAATGTATAATTCCAACTAAATATGTAGCTTGGGACAAGATGTATCACCACATGAATCAATTCATTACCCATTTTTAGGCCTTATAGAAAATTGAAAGCTTAATGTAGTATGTACACATAGATGTCAACAAAATACAGTGAGAAGTATCGTAGAAAGCCAAAATTGTTGGTTAAGTGATTAAATTTCTCAATGGCTTGGAATAGAAAGGTCTAATCCCCATTATATTAATTTATAAATAATTATGATAATGAGTGTTGATTGAGTCAACAATAAGAAGATTTTATATACAAGCAACTCACAATACATGTGATGTAATAGACTAGGGAAGTAAGGATTTGAAGGATAAGTTTACTCATCATTATAATCTTAGATTACCTTCACCTTGGCCTCAACAACATAGTGTATTGGGAGCTCAAATATATGAGATAGACTTAATTGCTTGTAGAAACAATATTGGGAAAATATGAGAATTGATAAATGCCCTCACTAGTTAACAAATAGTGGAAGTTATCGCTTGATTTTAATTTATTTTTTGTTGTCATTATTCATTATGAAACTCAAAATACAATATGATTTAATTCATATACCAAGTTGGACACTTCCCATAGAAATATGTGTGAGTATTCGCATCCTTGTAGAGGATCATGGGCGAAAAATATCTAGATTTTTCTTCAAAAACTTAATAACTACTAATAGAGACACATTGCCATGGAAAAATAAAACAAGGAATTACATATGATCTTGATATACGTAGAGTTTGAAAGAGTGTTCATATATTCCTTGAAAGGCATAAGGTCACCATTATACAAAACCTAATTGGTTGAGTAAAAGCTAATGACTGTCTCTCGTGACGCATTGGTGGCGATGCAAACATGGAAAAATAGTAATTTGTTGACTTGGAGGGATGAAATGAGTTACTTCCAAAATTAATTTGAATATGGTGTAACAAGTTGAAATGTAAGAAATCAAGTTAGATTCCAAAATATATAAGTTCTATTTATGGAATTTTTTATATATATGCTCTAAATAATTTTTTTTTCTTACATTGGTATGTTATTTTTTAAGAAAAACATAATGAATATATGTCACTGTTAATGCACTTGTTGAGTATCTAAACTATGGAATTTCATTACAATTTTTTACACAATTGTAGAGAGTGAATTGTTGATGTGCACAACTTTTTTTTCAAAATTTATAATGTTAATTTTATACTTCTTAGAATTACTAAAGTCATTACATCCCTAAAATTATGATATCATGAGGTACGATGGTATTAAAATAGTAAAACAATATTTTTTTAGATTGTAGATATTTGTCCATTTTAGTGTGTTATAGCGGATTTCACCACTCCAGGTGAATCACACTTTGTATGGCCTTTTCCTATCCCGCTGCAGACTCATTAGACCCTATGGACCACTTTTTGTCCTTTGATGTTTCCCTGATCATCCCTAAAAACATATGAAAAATGATATACGCGGCTTTTAAACCTATAAGCGCGTACATACGTGGGTTTGACCCATATAACTGCGTACATTGGGATGTGTGCATAATCCAAATCCTTTTGGAGTTTTCCTTGACATGGATCCGACTCATTTGACTCCTGGCCTTCCCTATGCCTTGAGATCGCTCGGATTCGACCTTTCATTACCCCTTTGAAAAGCTATATAAGGAACCCTTTGCTACATTGAAGTCATAAGAGAGAATTGAGAGCAAAGAAACTATAGTCCATTGTTGCCGAAACTTATGCTTGAGTCTGCATCCCTTTGTCCCTTGGAGCACTTTTTTGTTCTTCCCAAGCTTGCCTTTTGCTAGTGAGCTTGCTATCGAGATATGGAGGATTGAAGTGGTGGAGGCCCAAGTGGGGGATTCATTTTCTCCGGTTCGCAGACGTGCCGTTAGAGGTTGTATCTTCTAATCTCTGATTTATATTAATAAGAACTATCTTTTCATGTCCAATAATGTGTGTTTGAATGAATATTTTATCCATGGGATTATGTCAAATGCTTGTACATTATTGATTATATATGCTAGAATAGATCTAACACCATGATATATAGAATGCTTGTATTGTTTACTTGTTGTTGAGAAAGTAATATATCAATTCAAGCTGAAGTTGGAAAGCTCAACGAGGATCTACTTCAACCATCCAGAATAAGGTACGAGGTCTGATCCTTTAAGTGTTAGACATTTAATTTCTATTGCATATTGGAAAGGATTGATTTCTGGAGTCAAGCTGTCTGTTGTGGTACCCCAAGCCATAGGAATTTCTCTTTGTAACAGAATTGGCGACTCCGCTGGGGAGTTCCTAGTAGTTGTCCTTTGGGGGTTTATTTCTCGGCATTCAATGTATTTGAATTGCTCTTTCTCTCTTGTTTTTGTGTTGGGTATGGGGGCATGTATGCCTGGTAGAGTCTGATTGGTGTGAAGTTAGTCTCATCCTGCCTGTTTTCCTTGAGTTTGTGCACCTTTTTCTTCCTGTACGCGGGTTTTTGATTTACAGTCGCGTATACACATGGTTTCCTCTGTGATTTCCGCATATACACGCGGGTTTACTGCAAACAGTCATGTATGCCCTTGATTTTTCCTTTTTGTGGAAGTTATATGGTTGCTGGATGAATTCTAATATTTGTCGAGTCTCCTTTGACACTGCCTGAGTCTGTTTATACCTCTGTTTCTGACTAGAAACATTTTTTTTTAGGCTAAATTTTTTTTTAAGAAGGTTCTTGTCATGGCATTTTCGATTTTTTGTTTGAGATTAGTGCATTAGAGTGATTTTACCTTAGTGCTTTGCTTGAATGTTGTTTGGGTGTGCTTGCAGAGTCTAGGGGTTGTAGAATCATTATTTTTCTTTTTGCATCTCTTTTATTTTCAAAAAATACAAAAACATTTGCTTATCATCATGCATTGCATTTTGCATTTTGCATTGTACTTGCACTAGATCTAGATTTGCTTTGGAGTACTAGTTAGGACTTCATATATGAAAATTTGCATTCATCATTTGAAGAAGAATTGTGCATTTTACGTAGTAGCATACCCTATTTTCATGGACACAATGCATTTGCATTGATTGTTAGGTGTGCATTTTACTTCTTGTTGCGTCATAACACCATTAGTTGCACGACCATATCCTATTTTTGAGTAATAAAGACAACTAAAATCAACGCTAAATTAAAATGAATTACACTCTTTTATTTTCTAGGGTGCACCAACAAGCTTAGGTTTTAGGATCTTGGAAAAATTCATTGTAAGTCAATTCTCCAATATCACTAAACAACAACATCTAGGTGTCTGTCCAGGTGAGTGTGTGAAATCCTTGGTATAACCAGTGTTTCTCAGGATCCTCCTCTCAAAAGGGAGTTAAGCACGAGGCAGTGTGAGTGGTTATTGATTGGGATGACCCCTAGTCATAACTAAGTAGCACTGGAGATATTTCCAGGATTGTATTCGTATCTGGGGGCTCTTTCAAGAGTTTTGGGATTTGCTACCCTGCCTATACAGTCAATCCCGCCTACGACTGTCCGCTTGAGCATTGATTATATTGAGGTGACCTTAGTGGCCTTACCTAGGATATCGAGGGGGTACTTGTAGAGGTTATTCTGTGGGTGTCCCGACTAGGTTGGGGTTGGACAACATAGTTGCTTTACACGTTGAAGCTAAGGGACACAATAATTGGTTACGTACCTCCGCTTGTTGTGTATGGGAGTCTCAAGCCTCTCCTCAGTGAGACATACCTGCTTCATTCAGAAGCTCACTTATCCATCCCTTGTTTGCTTGCATTTGGCTTTAGATTTTATTAGTGATTGCTTTGTGAATGCTAGTTGGCCTAGGGTTGACGTAAATAGAGAGTCTTTGCTATTTTTTGAGTCATTGTGGATTCGGGTGCGGTTCCGCATCGTTCTCGTCGTTTAGCAGGACTTCTGCCTTCTACTTCCCCTCCTCCTTTGGGAGAGGGACCTAGATAGTCCAGGTGGACTATGTCACACATTGATTCACACACCTTGGGGGATTCTTCAGAAGGTATTCCTGAACCACCTCCTCCCATTCATGTAGACGATGGGGAATTTACTCCTACTTACGATCCTTCACCCGACTTAGCTGAGTTAGGTCCTATGATTTCTGAGATAGGACCCATGCATGATAGACCTACTCACTCTAGGGCTGATTCCCCATTGACGTGTTACCGGTACGGAATGTCGGAGGACGCTGAGACTCATTTTGAACCCGCCACTACTAGCTATGGTAGTTATGGTATGGTTGGTTTTCCTATGCATGATTTGACATTTCATGTCAAATATGACTTCGAGCCTAACACTATGCCTGGGGGAAATCCCATTCCTTACCATGCGGAGAGGTTTGGGAGCACTATTCACATTGCACCTTCCATCCCAGCGGTGGAAGCTACATCATATATCCCTCCTAGGTCTAGAGTTAGTGATCCTATTAGGATACCGGACCCGAGACGAGTGACGATAGGTGGTAGCAGGTATATTATTACCCATATTCCTTCGTCCTCAGCCCCTAGTTCTTCAAATGTCCACCCTCCACCTTATTCACATGGTCCTTCGAGTCGGCACATGGCCACGAGTCAGGTCCGTACTGTGGTTACTAGACCGATTGTGTCTCAAGTTTACATACCGCCCGTTGCTTCAGGAGGCTATGTTCTTGCTTCTAGAGGTCATATTACTACTTCCGCGGCATATATCCCTACTTCCGTTATGTATATCCCTACTTCTGGAGCGTATATTCCTACCTACGGAGTGTCTCATGGGGCATCGCATGCGAAGACCTATGGACCTTATTATGGGACGCAGTATGGACAGGTTTCTTCACCTTATGGAGGCGGGTATCAACAACCTGCTTACTCTCCTAATTATAGCTTTGTAGCTCCTACTAGTCAAGGTCCACCTCATTATGGTGCTTCTATGCCACCCTATATGGGTCAGACAGGAGGAGGGCACTATGGCCAAGGCCATGGTGGTAACCAAACCTATATGAATTAGGGAGCGATCCATAGACCTCATCATCCTAGGATCCCTTTCCTTGCGATGATCAATCTTCCTAACTTATCGAGACTTACGAACGATCCTGTGGCTCATGACTCGGCTTGGCTAGCTGTCCCTACCAAGCTTCCTTCTGACATACCTAAGTTCGAAGGAAAACCGGGAGAGGATCCGAGCGAACACATTACTACGTTTCACCTATGGTGCTCTTCGAATTCGTTACATCAGGACTCGTCCCATTTGAGACTATTTCAATGCACCCTCACAGGGCCTGCTGCGAAATGGTATATAGAGTTACCTAGGGGCGCCTTCACTTTGTTCGACAACCTTGCGATGACTTTTCTTAATCACTTCCAACTACCAGTGTGTTATGACGTTGGTACTAAACTCTTGTCGACATTTCGGCAAGATAAAGCCCCCCATATTTCTGATCCTATTCAAGAGTGGCGTAGATGGAAGAGATTAATTAAAGCCTTTATACCACCGGAGTTCCTCCTCGAGTGGTTTCTCAAGTTGTTATTGCCATATATAGTGAAGGATGTTTCCACATCCAGAGTGCAGAATGAGGAACAAGCGATTTTTAGGGCGCAGGAACTGGACTTGATCTATGCTCAGTCTGGTTTGTTGTATGAGATTATTCCCAATGCTCGTCGTTCCAGTTTCGATCCCAAAGTCAAACCTGGACCACATGCCGATGGCATTGTGGGTTGTGCAAGTGCCAAACCTACAGATTCAGTTGCAAAACAAGTTGGTCAGTTGTCAATCAACCAATCTGCTCTGGGACAAGCTACGGCTTCGTCTCAACCCGCCCAAACGGCGAATGTACTTTCTGTGCAATCGTCGAACCAGAAGGGTAACTAGATGCCCGTACGGAATAGAAAAAAGGGTAAAAATAATAATTGAAAGGGTGGGAATAAGAATAAGAATGTTAACAATAATGACAAGAATGGTAGAAATGCTAGGGGGGACAAGCAAGCTAAACGTAAGGTTAAGTTCCCTTGCAAGTTATGTAAGGATGATCACCTCACTTACTTGTGCCCTCGGATTGAGGAAGCTTCGAGATTCTTAGCACAAGGCCCAACTATGTTAACGAACCCTTTACCGCATAACCAGAATATGAACTCGAAGTCCCATGACCAGTCTAGTGATGATGATCCACCGGAAGGTAGTGGCCGTGGGTGCATTAACATGGTCCGTGCTGCGAAAGTTGTGACGTGTGAGAAAGATTATAGTTCGTCACAACCCAGCCCAGGCAAAGAGCCTGATCCACCAAGGTCTCCTTTGTGCATTGAGAAACCTGCGGATAAACCTGAGGCTACACCTCGCATTCCTAAGGGAGTCCTTAAGCGTTTAGGGCATAATCCAAATGCCCGAGCCACCCAAAATTAGTCAGTTGTCGAGGATTTGGGCCACACTCCTTGTGCGATGTCTGCATTGGAAGTGCTTCAGACTTGTCCTTCACAAAGGAAGGCGTTGCTTTTTGCCCTTGGTGTGAACGAAGAAGATTCTTCCTCGGTGATCAAATTTGAAACCGCAAGACTGCAGCCTCGCTTTCCCTACTATGTGTCTCTTTTGGTGCACGTAGAATGTCTTGGTATGACCTTCAAGTGCTCTGTGATTGATGAGGGCGCTACTGCTTCTGTGATGTCTTTGTCCTGTTAGAAGGGTCTAGGTTCTCCTAAGCTGTCTAAATCAGCAACTATGTTAACTGTGTTTGATGGGAGATCTTTTAGGCCGCACGGTATCCTTCCTTCCCTTAAAGTCTGTTTGGGGGGGAAGACCATTGCGATAGAGGTTGAGGTGGTTGATGCACCCCTTGACTACAATCTCTTGCTAGGTAGGAACTGATGTATAGTATGCAAGCCGTTGCTTCTTCCTTGTTCCACATTGTATGCTTTCCACATAACGGGAAGATTGTAACGATTGATCAAATGGCATTCAAGAATCCGTCTATTACCGCATCTTCGAGAGCTTCGATCCTGATCGTTGAGCACTCTCAGCCGGCAACTAGGAGTGTGGGTGTAGGCATGTATACATCCCTTATGGGAATCTTTAGTTGTCCTGCAGCGATTCTCATGATAGGATCTTGTTCCAATGAGGCTTCAACATCTACGACCTCGGTGTCTTTTCACACAGCCCATATGGAAGATCCTTGGATTCTTCCTACACCAAGTACTTCGAGTGAGCCCATCGAGACAAGCGTGTCGTTTCCTGCAGCTATGATAGCCTATCAAGTTAATCTCAAGTCTGCTGCAGAGCCTAGTCCTTCCTCTTCACGGACAGAGGAAGAGGACCCTTATGTGCTACCGGCATGGGAAGTACAGTCTTCTCACACTCATGACTACCTTGATACAGTTTTCCCTTCCGATGAAGCGATTATCGAGGCTATGTTAGGAGTTGAGCCACCATGGGAGGAACTCCATCATAGATCGTACTTTCTTTCGGATCTTGACCGCTTAGAGCGTGAGGATTTTAGGGCGGTTCTTGGTCAGAAAGTTGGTAGTCCTATGGTTCCATTAAGCTCTCCTAGTCTGATGGCTGATGGAAACATGGCGAACATATCGTCAATGATTCCTATCAACATTTCTCACAATCCTGGCACGATAGAGAATGTCTATATTGGGGTGAAATGTTCCCATGCTGAGATTCTGGAATATACCGAGCTATTCAAGGAATTCTGTGATATTTTTGCTTGTTCTTACGACGAGATGCTAGGTATTGACCCTCGAATTTTTGAACATGAGATTAAGACTTACCCCAACGCTAAGCCTGTTTGACAGCGTTTACGCACCGTGAATCCTAGGAAAGCACCTTCCATTAAGGCAGAGATAGAGAAGCTGTTGAAAGCCGGTTTCATCTATCTCGTTCCCTTGATGGAGTGGGTTTCAAACCCCATTTCAGTGGATAAGAAGCAGGGAGCGATCCATATATGCACTGATTTCCGCGATTTGAATCGTGCCTGTCCTAAGGATAACTTCCCCACACCATTTATAGATCAGATTTTGGATGGGTGTGCGGGTAGCGAGGTGTTCTCCTTCATGGACGGCTTTTCCGGGTATAATAAGATCTAGATTAAACCTGAGGACCAACATAATACTACATTTATTTGTCCTTGGGGAACATTTGCATATCGAAAAATGCCTTTTGGCCTTAAAAACGTTGGAGCTACGTTTCAGTGGGCGATGACCTTAATCTTCCACGATCTCAAGTCTATTATTGAAGTATTTTTGGATGACCTCGCTACTCATTCTCGTATGAGAATGCGTCATCCCTATCACTTGAGATTGGTATTCGAAAGATGCCAGCACTATTCAGTTAGATTAAACCCTCATAAGTGCATCTTTGGTGTGAAGTCAGGTCGTTTGTTAGGATTCATCGCTTCGAAAGAGGGTATAAGAGTCGACCCTTTGAAGGTTGAGGCAATACTTCAGTTGTCTCCCCCGAAGAATATTCATCATCTTCAGTGTTTGCAAGGCATGGAAAACTTCTTACGAAGATTTGTTGTCAACTTTGCTAATTTGACTAGAGGCTTCATGCGTCTCTTGAAGAAGGATACTCCCTTTGAATGGGATGAGCGAGCCCAGGAGTCCTTCGATGCACTCAAGCGAGCCCTAGCATCGGCCCCGGTGATTAGTCCTCCGGATTATAGCCATGATTTCTTATTATATGTGGCCGCGTCTTTAGAGATGATTGGTATGGTTTTGGTTCAAGAGGATGAGGAGCTCCAAGAGCATGTCATATATTATCTGAGCTGAAACCTTATTGACGCAGAGATTCGTTATTCTCATGTCGAGAAGCTTGCTTTAGCTACCGTACATGCAGTTCAGCTTTTGAGACATTATATTCTCCTTTGCCAGACCTTGGTTGTGGCCCATGTCAATCTGTTTCAATTCGTCCTCACCTGTAGGATGATTGGGGGAAAATATAATAAATGGATTTTCGTTCTGCAAGATTTTGATCTCAAGTTTGTTTCAGCAAAATCGAATAAATCTTTAATCTTTGCAGAGCTTATATCGGATTTTCCGAGCGAGGCCGAGGAGTTGGTTTGTGAAGATACGTTTGTTGATGAAAAAATCTTCTTAATCTCAACGTTAGACCCATGGTATGGGGATATCATAGTATATCTACAAACACAGAAGACCCCTACTCACCTCTCGCGAGATGAACGACGACGATTACATCACGTCTCTAAGAACTACCTCATAGTGGACAATACTTTGTACCGCCATGGAGTAGATTCCATTTTACGACGTTGTTTAACTCATGATGAGGCTGAGGTAGTGCTTAATGATTGCCACAAAGGGGCGTGTGGTGGTCATTTACCTGGGCTTTCTACAGCTCAAAATATTTTGAGAGTGGGTTATTTCTGGCCATTGATCTTTAAGTATTGTATTGATGCGGTCAAGAGGTGCCACCCTTGCCAGGTGTTCGCACGTAATATGCGCTTGAAACCTGCCCTGTTACATCCCATTATCACCGCCGGTCCCTTCACTAAGTGGGGGCTCGATTTTATGGGATGCAACCTAGCTTTGGCTAGGGGGCACCATCATATTATAGTGGTTGTTGATTACTTCACGAAATGGGCTGAGGCTATGCCTACAGTAAAATTCGATGGTGAGACAACTGCTCACTTTGTGTTCAACCAAATTATTACTCGGTTCGGGATTCCGAAAGAGCTTGTCACTCACTATGGCTTGCACTTTCAAAACCGTATGATGGAAGAGTTGGCATCCAAGTTAGGTTATAAGTAAGAGCACTCCTCTTCTTACTACCCTCAGGCGAATGGACAGGTAGAGGTAGTGAATAAATCACTCAAATCCATTCTCCAACGAACCATCACACAAAGCAAGACGAATTGGCACATTATGTTATATCTTTCTTTGTGGTCATATCGAACCGCTTTTAAGACTACCACTAGTTTTTCTCCATGTCAGCTTGTACATGGAGTGGAGTCGATATTGCTGGTTGAATGCGAGATTCCTTCGTTGAAGCTAGCTGTGGAACTCTTACCAGACACTTCACCTTTGGAGGAGCGTTTGGTTCACCTTGAGCAACTTGATGAGCAGCGTCAGGATGCCTTAGTGGCTCTAGAGGTTAATAAGTGTCGCGTAAAGGCCCAATATGATAAGTCTGTCCGTCTAAGAGTGTTTAGTGAAGGAGACTTGGTACTTTTGTGGGATCAATCGAAAGAACCCTTGGGGGCAGGGAAATTTAATCCTATGTGGTGTGGTCCTTACATGGTCAAGCGTGTGTTAGAGAAGGGTGCCTATGAGTTAGTGGATTACGAAGGGATGGCCTTGGAAGAGCCTAGAAATGGGCTCTATCTTAAGAAATACTATGCATGATCTTTAGCTAGGGCTGCTTGTTGTATATTATTGTACATCTTTGCATAGTTAGGTCTTTTTCTTATCGTGATCGGGTTTGTGATTAGTTTCTGTTTCTTTTGGCAGATGTCAATGGAATATTCCACCTACATAGGATTCGCGGATGGTGCAAGCTGTCACACTCAACACTCAGCCTCTGCTACTTGGGTGATTTATACTCCTATGGGTCAAGTACTGTCTTCAGGAGGTGTATGTCTACGGCCATCTTCCAACAATGTTGCTGAATATAGCATCGTTATCGAGCTTCTATGGGATGCCATTTCACATGGTGTTCTATCTCTTGAGGTACGTCTCGATTTAGAGTTAGTAGTGTCACAGCTCAATGGTTTGTACCATGTTAGAGATCCGATGTTATTGAGGAGATTCTTGCGTGTGAGATTGTTAGAACGACAATTTGACAATATAACGTATATACACATTCCAAGAAATAATAATCAAGTTGCTGATTCATATGCTAACTACGTCTTAGATTGGAATTTGTTTCATTCATAATAAATTAATCATAAACACAATTTTTACACATGTAAATAAATAAATCGATCACCATAAAACTTTTTATATACATCACAAATGTGGTAATACATAGTGTCATGATACAAAATTGGGTATTTTAAAGCCACCATCATATAATACACGGTAGTACAAAACATATACACTCCCAGGTGTCTAATCCTATGGAGGAGGAGGAGGGTTGTGATCATGGAACGTCACTACGACTCTAGCTAGCCGTCGAAATAAACCCACCCATGTGCATGGTACACCCACCACCTGTCGCTGCATGGCCTCAGGAAAGTCCTCGAATTGTGCCATGGGAACTCTATGAGTCAGTCTCACAAAGTTGGTATGAATGCTCTGGAGCGTTCGCTCCGCATCCACACCCGTGATGTCATCTCCTCTTCCCCTCCGTCTATGACGAGGGAAGACCTATGGCCGCCGTGGTCCCACATCTGCACATAAATGGTAGATGTCACTATGTATTGTTGCGCAAAAACATGTCTTTTTGATTCCATATAATCAAGAAAATACAAAAAAATTAAATAACTCAAAATTTTTTAAAAAGAGTGAGGGTCGAGATTCGTTACCTATATCACCATATGCCGATCTTGGTGGCAATGGCATGTCTGGATCCCCCTGGAAATCTATCCCTGCATAGGGGTATTCATCAATGGCAATGATCTGTCATTGCCACCATGGAAAGAAGTCAATTGGATATGGGTTGTCCACCCTACCACCCCCCAGTCTGCGCATAGCATCTGGCCAACTCCGTTGGGCCGGATCTCGAACCCCGTGGAGAGGAATGTCCACTCTAGGGCTCAATCTTGGAACACACTCAAAGAAAAACGTGCTCAAGATACTGTTGAACCCGAAGTTCCGCACCCTGCCTGCCTTACACTCACAGAGCTATTGTTTCATGTTGCTCAGTAGTGTAGTACTCCAGTCGTATATAGTGGGTTGCATGCACTCCACTGCATAGAACATCAGAGGCCGCGAGGCCTGGTGGAGTGATGCTAAGCCGGCTATCCTACCTAGTGTCAAAAGTATGGCCTTTAGTCCTAACACCTGTATATCATTGGTAGGGACTTGACTCCCCACCTTCTCTGTGTCTAGATAACAGTACACCACAATATACTCATCGATAGTCAGGCCACCCCTTGGCCCACCTCAGGAACGAAGGTTCACCACCTCCCCTCATCTAGAAAGACCTGTGATAAAGTATATGTACTCCACCTCTATGGTGAGGGACATCCCATCTATACGGAAGGACTCCGAGTCTAGATCCCAATAGTCTACCAGCATCTGTAACAGTCTTGGTTTGGCCCTCAAACCACCAAGACACCAAAACTTGTAGATTTCACATGCACATAAAGCTTGTTGAGCCATTAAGTCGGCCCTTACTGCTTCCTCTACTTCACCATGCTCACGCTCTCTCCACTCTAGCACCATCCTGCAAGAAAAATTGGAAATTTGCCCATTAGTTTAGTAAAAATTCATATGCGCGGCCTCATACGCGACTGTTTTGAAAACAACCACGTATGTACGCGGGTTTGAGGCCCTTTTCCATGTATAGCCAACCCTATATGTGGAAAAAACCTCAATATCCGCATGGGCCACAACGCACATTTTGGGATGGCTTAAAAACCTCATTTGACCATGAAAATCTATAAAAATTATATCAAAATGCAAGAGGAGAGCATGAGTAAATACCTGGAAGAAACGGTTGTGAATTCCGCTGGTTGGATCTCCTGGAATTTGCAGTTGAAAATCAGAGCTCAAATGGGTAAAAGTTTCAAATGATTTATATTTTTTACTATTTATAGAAAAATTTTCAAATATTTGAAAATTTTTACCCCCTTTCCTATAGTTTCGACATTTTCTAACCATTTTGGACCGTTTTTGACATAATTTGTGATGTAGAAGACCTTTTGCAGTGCCGTTTGATCCTTTGGATTGACTCATTCGAGTCGATCTCAGGTATCATGTCTAAACTGACATATAGGTTAGTTTCACCACCGTTTGCATTTTGCATGACCTTATGACCATATCACCATGTCCTTAGGTATGAACCCACTCTATTATGTCATGGAACCTTCTTGCTGCTTTAGAAGTGGCATGATACGAGTGGTAGAGCTTCACCTTACATGGGTACCCTAGTTAGCGCCTTATTTGCATTTGGTGCCCATGCCGACGTTTTCTCCTTTAGGGTGTGGGAGTCCGTTGTATAGTACCTCCATGACATTTCGCAAGAGCCTCATACTCCTCTTGATCTTATGCTGGCCTATTTCCCTCAGGACTCCCTCATGTCAAGTTGTGAATGCATTATCATGAGCTTTTCCTATCTTATTGAGCTTTATGCCAGCTCCCCTGACATTGCGTTTCAGCCATATATCCCGAGCTTGTCTCATGTCTAGCCATGCAGAGCCATTTTTTTATATCCTTCGTAGCTTGATTCCCTTTTTTTTTTACTAGGAGGGGATTTTCCCCTGAGTGTCGATATCCTACACATGTATCCTTGCATTGAGCATAGGTATGTTCCACTGCTTGGAAATAGTTTGTTTGCCCTTATGACACTCATCTCCTCCTAGTTTGTAACTATAAAGCTATTT
The DNA here is from genome assembly GCA_001517045.1 of Pseudotsuga menziesii. NCBI lineage: Eukaryota > Viridiplantae > Streptophyta > Pinopsida > Pinales > Pinaceae > Pseudotsuga > Pseudotsuga menziesii. The sequence goes on along the minus strand of LPNX010195251.1, from coordinate 193,069 downwards.
TATTATTTTTTCAAGATTTTCAAATAACTAAAAAAGTCCAAAAAAAAATCAAAAAACCAAAAAGATGGACAAGGAAAGATGTTATCTTTGGCAGCTTTCGAGTCATTTCGCCTTTGAACAGAGCACTGTATATCACATCCATTGGTTGGGTTATAGTTTGACTTTAGGAACTGTACTCATTTATCTGAGTTTATCTCCACCGACTGGTTAAGCTTCCAGTCCCTATGGAGCCTCTGTTGATGCCTCCTGTGTCACAGAGATGTCCCAGTTTGCATATCGAGTCTATGTTGCCTTCATTTAGTCACCATACGCCATTATGCTCTTGTTCGAAGGAAGTTGAAACCTGAGTCGGCCATTCCTCAGTTATCTTGACTTTGCATGTCGGCCATTCCCAGTACAGTTACTGGTTCATGCACCTTATGATCGAGTCCTTCCACATTATATAGCTTTGCTGAGTACCTTGTGTTGGATGATGGGGGATGCCTTAATGCCCTCCTTCCAGTGGATTTCATCCCATCGAATTCAGATCATTTATTCTAGGATTGGAGTCTAGAGTTATTTTGAGTGCCTTGAGACTTGCAGTCATCAGTGGCAGGTTCTCTCGCCATCGACAGTTCTTGGGAATACATCAATGTCCCCTAATCGATGGATTCTCTCAAGTGTTCAACCTCAACACATTTATTCACACTTGTTAGTTTGCACTCTAGTACCTTGATTCTCATTTTCATTATCGGTGGGTGATCTCGCGTCTGTTAACGGTATACATCAATGACTGGTAATCAGACGATGGACTACTATGTTCAACCTCAACACCTCTATTCACATAGTAGGACATGTACTCGTAGCAGTTTATGTAGAAGACTTTCCAGATTGGTGGCATCTCTTATATGCTACCTCCTTGATCGTGCCAGTGTTCATGAGATTTCAGCTCTCGTGACTTGATTCCAGTATATGTCAGATATTTCCAGCCACTATGGAGATCTTGATCTATTATATATCTTTAGCTATTTTGGAGATCATGGTCCTTTGTGTATCTTCATCATGGAGATTCTGATCTATGTATATTGTACATGGCGATGACCACATATGTGATATCATGTTTCATGCCTATTCATGGCCATTGTACTCTTATGTATCCGGGACTGCTATATGTTTTTTCAGTTATATGCAGAGTTGTATTATTGTACTATGCCGATTGGGTGGCTGGTCTTCCATTTGGGACCCTTCATCACTCCACTTCTGGGATGGACTTATAATGTATTTCAGCCATCATATAACCCCTCTGATCTCATACATTAGGGGGCATCTGTTATAGTGGATTTAACCACTCCAGGTGAATCATACTTTGTATGGCCTTCCCCTGTCCCACTGCAAACTCATTAGACCCTATGGACCACTTTTTGTCCTTTGATGTTTCCTTGATCATCCCTAAAAACATATGAAAAATGATATACGCGGCTTATAAACCTATAAGCACATACATATGCGGGTTTGACCCATATAACCGCGTACATCAGGATGTGTGCATAATCCAAATCCTTTTGGAGTTTTCCTTGACATGGATCCGACTCATTTGACTCCTGGCCTTCCCTATGCCTTGAGATCGCTCGGATTTGACCTTTCATTACCCCTTTGAAAAGCTATATAAGGAACCCTTTGGTACATTGAAGGCATAAGAGAGAATTGAGAGCAAAGAAACTATAGTCCATTGTTGCCGAAACTTATGCTTGAGTCTGCATCCCTTTGTCCCTTTGAGCACTTTTGTGTTCTTCCCAAGCTTTCCTTTTGCTAGTGAGCTTGCTATCGAGAGATGGAGGATTGAAGTGGTGGAGGCCCAAGTGGGGGATTCAGTTTCTCCAGTTCGCAGATGTACCGTCAGAGGTTGTATCTTGTAATATCTGATTTATATTAATAAGAACTATCTTTTCCTGTCCAATAATGTGTGTTTGAATGAATATTTTATCCATGGGATTATGTCAAATTCTTGTACATTATTGATTATATATGCTAGAATAGATCTAACACCATGATATATAGAATGCTTGTATTGTTTACTTGTTGTTGAGAAAGTAATATATCAATTCAAGCTGAAGTTGGAAAGCTCAATGGGGATCTACTTCAACCGTCCGGAATAAGGTACGAGGTCTGATCCTTTAAGTGTTAGACATTTAATTTCTATTGCATATTGGAAAGGATTGATTTCTGGAGTCAAGCTGTCTGTTGTGGTACCCCAAGCCATAGGAATTTCTCTCCATAACATAGTGCACCGTATAACATTTAAAAATGGATCAAACAAAAAAAAAAATTATAGAAGGAACAACATACATGTATTTTAGGATTTTGATACCTAATACCTATCAAGTCAAAAATGAATTAAAAATTGTAAATTATAATATATATATTTACATTCAGGAATCTATATGTGTCTATAGTTTCATCGATGAAGTATTTGTGTTGCCTATATAAAAGTAACATAAAAAGGCAGTTATTGAGAAGTAAAATGAAAATGGAGTTTTGGATGTGTTTGCATCTTAAACCACTATGTTCGTCTTTCCAAACCTACATTCAAACCATCAAAGTCAATAAATACATGATTTGGAATTGTCAATGGCAGCAAAAAAATGAATTCAAAGAATGTGCACATGTGTGTTCTTAGTGTGTGCACATTATAGCCATGTAAGCATGTGCATGCCATTTCCAATTCCATGGGATCTAAGGTGGTTATGTGATCTATTAAACCTATACCTAGTTCCAAAAAAATTCTAATGAAACACATATCCCCAGTTAATCGAAAAATATGCATTCAAGAAGTCATTTGTAGTGGTTCGAGGCATCTTTATTTAACCCAGATTCCTAAAGTATTCCTTTACTTCCTAAGTCCTAAGTTTCATCCTATGACCATGTTGAATGCCTCAAGATCCATACCTAGTTCCATAAACTTCATAATGGTATAAATATCCTTTCTTTGAGGCAAAGGATTCCATTGAAGGTACCTTGTGCTGATTCATTGCATCGTTCTTGGCCATAGTCCAAGGTCTAAGTTTACTTCCTTGATCATAAAGAACCTATGGTGCCCATATGCTCACTTAAATGCTAAATATCACAACAACATGTAATTTATGGTTGTTTGAGGTGTCATTCATGGACCTTGAGCCCTAGAATTTTCCTCTAGAGACTAATGCCTAAAATTCCTTAATTTACCATGGTTAATGCTCAAACATCCATACATAGTACTCAAAACCTCATAATGGTGCCCATATCCTCACTTGGAGGCCAAAGATACTCTTAGGATTCCATGCTGAAAAATGAGTATTATTGTAGCTAGGTTAGATTGTAGCTTATTATCTTTACACCTAAAATTGTCAATCCCATAGATAACAATTTGTGGGAGCATTTGATAAGAGTATTTCCGCAACAGTAGACTGTGTTTATTTAGACAGCATGAAAAAACTGAATGAGAAGTTTGAAAAACTTATCAATAAAAAATATTCCTTTGTAACTAGTGAAGCCAAAAGTGTAGGAGAACCGATGGTAAGAGATCAAAATTTCCTTGTTTTGAATCGATCTAACATTCAGCTAGACCCACATGCAAGAATTTTACTATAGAAAGGCTTGAATTTTGTGACATTCCCCAAACATATTCTAGTGGAAGACAACATTTGTGGAATGAATGATGTTATAAGGAATCTACCTAAAAGATAAGTATACAAGATTACACAAGAATGCTCAAGGATATGGAGATGACTGAAACCTCCAAAGCATAATATCACCAAAGAATAAAGTGTAGTGATCAAGAAGCTTAAAGCTAATAAAGAGTTTTTTATTCTAAGAGAAGAAAAGGGTAGATCTATAGATCATGAACAAAATGGATTACAAAAATAAAATGAATGAACACCTTATAAGTAACAATCATTTCTATAAGAAACTTAGAAAGAATTTCTGCATTAACAACATCATAAAATATGTGGCTAAGGCAATCAAAGAATCATCGTTAGATGAATAGGTAAAAGGAAATTTAATGATCTAAGATCCAATAATTCATTATTTTTATGCACTTTTGAAAATAAAAAAATAAGGATTCCCACTGATTTTGATTGCAGGAACCATCAGATCACTGAATTATAATATTACCAAATTTATGGCTGCGAAAATAAAAGCTTTGGTGTCTAATGTAGACTCTTACTTAAAAGATTCATCTTTCTTTGTTGAGAAAATTAAAGGAATTCATACAGAGGAGCATGAGGTATCCTTGAGTCTAAATTTTGTTTCTCTCTTTACAATGATTCTAGTAGAGGAGGTTATCAATGTCATTGAAGATATCATTGGTCTAGAAATAGTCAAATTGGTGAACTTATGTCTAAGATCAACCTTTTTAGCTTCTAGGGAGAATTGTATGAATTATATAAACAATCAATGTAATTCAATTAAATTTACAATGGAGCTTGAATAAAATTGGTCTTTGCATTTCCTATATGTGTTCAAGTAATTAGAAATTAATATGGAAATGTAGCAGATAAAGTTTATAGGAAGAACAAACGTACTAACTAGTACCTTCATGCAAACTCACACCAACATCCAAGTCAAAAGAAGGGTGTGCTAACACTCTAATTAACGAATCCATAAGGATATAGATTATAAAACAATGATCACATTGATGAGGAAAATGGCCATTGGTAGAAATTTTTTCTAAGCAATGGTTGCACCCCTACTTAGGTTAATAATTTTTTTTCAAAGTTGAGAGACAACAAACTAGAATTCGGGACTCTACTAGAGAAGTAACACAATGAACCATAAGGTGTTTATTCCTATAGAAAAGGTGTCACAGAAGAAATATGAAAATAATTAAAAAAAGAAAAACATCATTGCAATTTTATCTCCACTAAACAATACAAAGAATCTCTTAAGTTCTATAAATATCCCATTAACCCTAAATCACAGAAAGGAGTATATCAAATTCCGTGTACATATGGAAAGGAATATATAGGCGAAATATGGATCCTCATCCTTACATGTGTTAAGGAACATTGTGTAGACATTCACCTCAATATGACTCATAAGCCAACCTCGGTTGAACACTCACAGAATAAAAAATATCTCATTAACATAGAATATATCAAATTATTGGTGAAGGTGGACAATTGGTCCATAAGACGGATTATAAAAGTCATTGAGATTATAAAAAATGTTAATTTTCTTAACCATGATTATCCTCTAGCAATAAGTTCATCCTGGATGTTGATTCTCATAAAATAAAAGTTATTAGATACTAGTTGACTTAGGGTTTGGCCTTATATTATTTTCCTTTAAATTTAGGGTTTTCATTATGTAATGCTTGAAACCATGGTTGGGAGTAGGTTGATCTTCCCATTTGATTGGGTGTTTTTCTAAATTTCTAAAGATAAAATAAGTGATTTTATTCTCATAATCATTTTTTCCCAGCAATGAGTCAAAGTGGAGACTTGAAAAGTTGACAAAATGAAACATTTGACCATTGATTCTCTAACGTTTGAAACCCATCTCACATATTGTTTAGCATCCCTAAAAAGAGTAAACCAATAATAGCCCGAATGAAACACCCTGCATATGGTTTTTTTAATCAATGAAGTGCCCACCACATGGCTTATCATTATAAACTTTAAGGATTCCATATACATTATCCTTTTAAGCACAATTCTAGATAACAAGATTTGTCCCAATGCATAAGAGGTAGGATTCGATCGAGGAATACATGGAACTTTTCTCGACAATTTCTTTCATTCTTTTGGTGATAGATGTGACTGAATCTTTCTTGTTGTGAAGTAACTAGAAATGTTTGTAAACCATGGAGTTTTAGTTGATAATGAAAACAAATAATCATATGAAAAATAATCGTGTGAAAGGCTAGCATTTTCATTATTAACGAGCCTAGAAATAAAGTTGATTACATCATTTTATTTTTTGGGCTTATCAAGAATGGTAATATCAAACAATTCATGTAGTAATAGTAACCACCTAGTTGGGTTCTCAAAGCCATCTGTTTGCTCCAAAGATCCTTCCTATAGAAAGGTAACATTCAGAAGCATCACTAGGCCCTGATCAATTGGGGCACTGTTTGCAAAACCAAAGCAGAGGGAGGCCTGGGACTAAGATATCCTACCATCAATAATGAGATCCTCAACGCCAAAATCTGGTGGAAGTAGGTTACCAAAACTAGTATCTTATGGGCTCAGCTATGGAACAAAAATCACACGGTTGATTGGCCTTCTCTCCAACTTATTCGTTATTCCCAGGACATCAACAGGTCTCTCATCTGGAACACAGCCAACTCACAGAGACCGATAATCCAAAATCGTAGTTTCTGGGAAATACACGATGGATCTATAGCCAATTTTTAGACAAACTCTTGGAATCAACTCCCCTCATTGGAAGACTCTTTCAATCTGCATCGCTTTCATGATTGCTTCACAATTCCTCAGCATGAAAAGGTTCTTTCCTTCTGGAAGGAACACTCACACCAGCTCTTACAGAGAGAAATTCTTATGGCTTGGGGTACCACAAGAAATAGATTGACTCCATAAATCAATACTTTCCAACATGCAAGAGAAATCAAATATCTAACACTAAAGGATCTTTATTCGTACCTTATTCTGGATGGTTGGTGTAGATCCCCATTGAGCTTTCCAACTCCAGCTTGTATTGATAAATTGCTTCCTCAACAATTAGCAAACAAGACAAGAATGCTCTCTCTCTCTATATATATATGTGTTTTATACCTACTCTAGCATATATAATCAATAACATATAAGCATTTAAAAGCATCCATGGATAAAATACTCATTTAAACACATATTATTGGACAGGAAAATATATTTCTATTAATATAAAAACATAGATTACAAGAGTGACAACCTCTGTCGGCACATCTGCGAATCGGAGAAAATGAGTCCCCCACTTGGGCCTCCACCACTTCAATCTTCCATCTCTCAATAGCAAGCTCACAAGCAAAAGGCAAGCTTGGGAAGAACACAAAAGTGCTCCAAGGGACAAAGGGACGCAGACTCAAGTATAAGCTCTGGAAACAATGGACTATAGTTTCTTTGCTCTCAATTCCTCATGCCCTTAATGTATCCAAAGGGTTCCTTATATAGCTCTTCAATGGTGTAATGAAGGGTCAAATCCGAGCACTCTCAAGGCATATGGAAGGATAGGAGACAAGTGAGTTAGATCCACATCAAGGAAAACTCCAAAATAATTTGGCCTTTTGCACACATCCTGATGTACGTGGTTTTAGGGGTCAAATCCGTGTATATACGCGAGAAAGGGATTAAAAGTCATGTATGGAAATTTTAGCATGTTTTTAGGGATGATATTGGAAACATCAAAGGTACAAAAATGGTCCATGGGGTCTAAAGAGTCTGCAGACGGACAGGGAAGGCCATAAAAGTGTGATTCACCATGTGTGGTAAGATCAGCTATAATAGATGCCCCCTAAAGTGTAAGGTCAGAGGGGTCATAGGATGGCTGGAATACATTATAAGTCCATCCTAGAAGTGGAGTGATGAAGAACCCAGTGGAAGACCAGCCACCCAATCAGCATAGTACAATGATACAACTCTGCACATAACTGTAAGTAGATATAGCAGTCCCAGATACATAAGAGTACAATGGCCATGAATAGGCATGATACAAAATATGACATGAGTGGTCATTGCCACATAAAATATACATAGATCAGAATCTCCATGATGAAGATATAGAAAGGATCATGATCTCCATAATGGATGAAGATATACAATGGATCAAGATCTCCACAAGGGCTGGAAATGTCGGACATATAATGGAATCAAGTCACGAGAGCTGAAATCTCATGAACACTGGCACGATCAAGGAGGTAGCATATAAGAGATGCCACCGATATGGAAGGTCTTATACACAAACCTCTATGAGTACATGTCCTACTATGTGAATAGAGGTGTTGAGGTCGAACATAGTAGTCCATCGTCTGATTACCGGTCATTGATGTATACCGTTAACAGACGCGAGATCACCCACCGATAATGATAATGGGAATCAAGGTACTAGAGTGAAACTAGCAAGTGTGAATAAATGTATTGAGGTCAAACACTTGAGAGGATCCATCGATCAGGGGACATTGATGTATTCCCAAAAACTGTCGATGGTGAGAGAACCTGACACTGATGACTGCAACTCTCAAGGCGCTCAAAAATGACTCTAGATTCCAATCCCAGAATAAATGATCTGAATTCAATGGGATGAAATCTGCTGGAAGGAGGGTATTAAGGAATCCCCCATCATCCAACACGAGGTACTCAACAAAGCTGTATAATGTGGAAGGACTCAATCATAAGGTGCATGAACCAGTAACTGTACTGGGAATGGCTGACATGAAAAGTCAAGATAACTGAGGAATGGTTGACTCTCGTTTCAACCTCCTTTGAACAAGAGAATAAAGACGAATGGTGACTAAATGTACACAGCATAGACTCGATATACAAAACTGGGACATCTCTAAGACACAGGAGGCATCAAAAGAGGATCCATAGGGACTGGAAGCTTAACCAGTTGGTGGAGATAAAATCAGAGAAATGAGTACAGCTCCTAAAGTCAAACTATTAACCCAACCAACGGATGTGATATATAGTGCTCTGTTTGAAGGAGACATGACTCAACAGCTGCCAAAGATAACATCTTTCTTTGTCTGGCTTTTTGGTTTTTTAATTTTTTTGGACTTTTTCAAATATTTGAAAAGCTTGAAAAAGAATAAAATCCCTTTAAATTTACAGACTACGAAGAGACGAGTATCAAATGGGAAAACAAACTAGTTCCAAGCAGTGGAACATACCTATGCTCAATGCAAGGATACATGTGTATGATAGTGACACTCGGGGGAAAGTCCCCTCACGGTAAAAATAGGGAATCACGCTGCAAAGGATATATAAAATGGCTCTACGTGGCTAGACATGAGACAAGCTCGGGCTATATGGCTGATACTCAAAGTTAGGGAAGCCAGCATAAGGCTCAGTAAGGCAGGAAAAGCTCATGATAATGCAATTACAACTTGACATAAGGGAGTCCTAAGGAAACAGACCAACAAAATATCAAGAGGAGTATGAGGCTCTTGCGAAATGTCATGGCGGTACTATACAATGGACTCCCACACCCTAAAGGACAAACTGTCGGCATGGGCACCAAATACAAATAAGGAGCTAACTAGGGTACCCATGTAAGGTCAAGCTCTACCATTCACATCATGCCACTTCTAAAATAGCAAGAAGGCTCCGTGACAGGATAGAATGGGTTTGTACCTATGGTTATAATGAAATGGTCATAAGGTCATGCAAAATGAAAATAGAGGTGAAACCTAACCTATATTCCAGTTTAATCATCATACCTGAAATCAGCACGAACGGGTCAAAATAATGGTCGAAACGGTGCTCAAAAAGGTCTCCTACATCATATATTAGTAAAAAATGGTCTAATAGGATTAGAAACGGTCCAAACTGTAGAAAAGGGGGTAAAATTTTGAAAAAAATTGAAAAATTTCTATAAATAGTAAAAAAATCAAAACATTATATAACATTTGAAATTTTTACCCAATTAAGCTCAGAACTTCAAACACAAATTCCAGGAGATCCAACCGGCGGAATTTGACAACGTTTTTTCCAGGTAACTTCCCATGCCCTGCTCTTTCATTTAAATGTAAATTTTTCAATTTTCCATGGTCCAAATCGAATTCTATGCCATCCTAAATTATGCGCCATGGCCCACGCAAAAATCAGGGGTTTTTCCGCATATAGGGCTGGCTATAGGTGGAAAAGGGGCCCAAAGTCGCGTACATACGCAGCTGTTTTGCAAACAGTCACATATGTGGCCGCGTTCAAGATTTTTTAAGATATAAAATGACCCAAACTTGAATTAAATGTGCAGGATGGTTCTAGAATGGAGGGAACGAGAGCACGAGGATGTAAAAGATTCAGTATGGACTGATCTAATGGCTCAACAAGCTCTACGTGCATGCAGGATCTACAAGTTTTGGTGTCTTGGTGGCTTAAGGGCCAAACCAAAATTGCTGCAGATGCTAGTAGACTACTAGGATCCTGACTCACAGTCTTTCCAGATCGACAGGATGTCCCTCACCATAGAAGTGGAGGACATATACTTTATTACTGGATTGTCCCTATGAGGGGAAGTGGTGAGCCTACGTTCTCGCGGGCCCAGAGATGGCCTCACCATAGATGAGTACATAGCAATGTACTATTATCCGGACATGGAGAAGGTCAGGAGTCAGATCCCAACTAACTCCATACAGGTGCTAGGCCTAAAGGCCATACTACTGACGCTCGGCAGGATAGCAGGGCTAGCTTCACTCCACCAGGCCTTGTGGCCCCTAATGTTCTATGCAGTGGAGTACATGAGGCCCACAGTTTACGATTGGAAAACTACCCTATTGAGCAACATGAAGCAACAACTTAGCAACTGGAAGATGGGCAGGGTGCAAAACTTTTGTTTCAGTAGTATACTGAGCATGTTCTTCTTTGAGCGTGTTTCAGGATTAACCCTAGAGTTGACATTCCTCTTCACGGGGTTTAAGATCTGGCCCAATGGCATTGGGTAGATGCAATTCATAGACTGGGTGGAGGTAGGGTGTCCAAACCCTATCCAGCTGATTTCTTTCCATGGTGGCGGTGATAGATAGTTGCCATTGATGATTACCCCTATGCAGGGCTAGATTTTCGGGGAGACCCCGACATGCCACTACCACCAAAATCAGCATACGGTAACATTGGTAACGAATCCCAACCCTCTTTTTTTTTAAAAATATTGATTTATTTAATTTATTTGTTTTTTTTGATATATAGAATCAAAAAGACATGTTTTTGCGTGACAACACATAGTGACATCCGTCATATGCATGTAGATGTAGGACCACGACGGCCTGAAGGCTTCCTTGATCATAGAAGGAGGGGAAGAGGAGATAACATTACGGGTGTGGATGTAGAGCGGACATTCCAAAGCATTCATACCAACTTGATGCAGCTGACACACAGGGTACCCATGGCGCAAGTCAAGGACTTGCCTG
>LPNX010195251.1:139204-172402 GCA_001517045.1 Pseudotsuga menziesii | reverse complement strand
ACAACTTGCATAAGGTGGAATATGGAAACTAGGCAAATAAGACAAAAATGGATTAATTAATGTCTAAGGTAGATAACTATGGGTTGATTATTCTAACACACCCCCTTAAGCCTGACTTATGAGTAATATATCAGAAAATTATAGGGCCTAGCAACAAGGATTAGTCACCCTTTACATACTGCATGTCCATTTAACCAAGGAAAGAGGTAAAAACCCAGTGGGAAAATCCTCTCTTAAACATGGACTGTAAAACAAAATTTGGAAATCTTGTCATCACTCATGCTTCACAGCATGATCAGCAATCCCCAGCAGTGATTTGAGATTGCTGAATGTATTCTCACAAAATGCTTTGGTGAATATATCAGCTACTTGTTCTGAAGATGAGCAGAAGAGTAGGTGAATGGTGCCATCATGCACAAGCTGTCTGATGTAGTGCATATGGATCTCAATGTGTTTGGTTCTCTACTTCTGAACTGGATCATTGTAGATTCGAATGGTACTCTGCTTATCACAGTAGATATTATTTGAGTATTATGATTCGAAGCCACACTCTCCAACTAACCCCTGCAACCATAAACATTGAGTTGTTGCATTTACAACTCCTCTGTACTCTGCTTCTATAGATGAGAGTGCAATGGCACTCTGTTTCTTGCTTGACCAGCTGATTGGCCCTTCTGCAAGCATGAAAACATATCTTGATGTTGACTTTTGATCTGTGATGTCACCTGCCCAATCACTGTCAGTAAACCCAATCAAATCAAGATCATATTTAGCTTTATAGAAGATCCGATGTGTCCTTGTTCCCTGAACAAAGTTAAGGATCCTTTTGGCTGCTTTCCAATGGATCTCATTAGGCTGATCCATGTATCTAGAAGCCACACTTACTGCATAATAAAGATCAGGTCTAGTATGTGTAAGATACAACAAACATCCAATCAATTTCCTATACAGTGTATTGTTTACCATAGGTGAAGAATCAGCTTCTTCAAGCTTCACTCCTGAAAGGAAAGGAGTCTTGCTTGGCTTGCAATCCTTCATTCTAAATTTGTTCAGCAAATCCAAGGCATACTTGGACTGGTGAACCTTGATTCCAAATTTGGTTTGAGCAATCTCAAGCCCCAAGAATTGGCTCAATAGCCCCAAATCTGTCATGGAGAAGGCTTGGTTCATTACACCCTTCAAGGAAGCAATTTCATCCTTTGAGCTTCCTGTAATGAGAAGGTCATCAACATATAAAACAATGATCATTAATGAACCATTAATCAGCTTCAATTAGACATTTGGATCTGATTTGCATCGAATAAAATTCAATGATAGCAGAAAGCTATCAATCTTGGCATACCAAGCCCTGGGGGCTTGCTTAAGCCCATACAATGACTTCTTTAGCCTGCACACAAGAGATGGGTTAGTAGAAAATACTTGAGGCTGCTGCATGTATATCTCTTCAGTGAGATCTCCATTCAAGAAATCACACTTCACATCCATGTGATGTACTTCCCATTGCTTTGAAGTTGCAATGGCCAAGGCTAGCCTGATGGAGTCCATCTTTGCCACTGGTGCAAAGGTCTCATTGTAGTCTATGCCGGGAACCTATGAGTAGCCCTTGGCTACCAAACTAGCCTTGTACTTTAGAGGTGAACCATCAGCAGCAAATTTGGTCTTGTACACCCACTTACACTAAACTAGCTTCCTCACTGGGGGAAGATCTACCAGCTCCCAAGTGTTGCTCTTTTGGAGTGAGCTGAACTCTTCCTTTATGGATTCTTGCCATATTGGATATTCTGCTGCATCTTCATATGTATGAGGATCTGATTCCACCATCAGATAGCATTTCTTAGCAAACATAGGATCTTTCATGCATAGAGCACTCTCAAATTGAGATCTAGTCCTCCTAGGGTCATTAGGATTTCCAACTAGTTCTCCAGCTGCATGAATGGTCTTGGCTGGCCATTTTGGCCTTGTAGGGCTGTTAGGATCTACAATAAAATCATCACTATCAGACATATCAGAATCATCATGTTCAACTATCTCTTCACTTACATTCAGAGGTTCTGGTGGTGAAGAGGATTCTCCAACTTCCACTGCTACTAGTGGTTCTTCTTGAAACTAAACACACCTTTCAATGAAGGCTTTGTTTGTGCTCAAATTGATCAGCTTGTACCCTTTTGAATCTTTAGAGTACCCAACAAATAGACACTCTTGGCTTTGGTACTGCAAAGCCTTTCTCTTTTCTGTTGGAATTCTATCCCAAGCCCTTGAGTCAAAAATCCTGAAATGGGTCACATATGGTTTGTGCCCACTCCATGCTTCGAAAGGAGTCATACCATCAAGATGTTTATGAGGCACCCTATTATGGATATAGGCTGCACAGTTTATAGATTCATCCCAATACTTTGGTGGCAAAGTCTTAGCCTCCATCATGCAGGTTTCCATCTCTTTCAGTGATCTGTTCTTCCTCTCATCAACACCATTCTGCTGTGGTGTGTAAGGGATAGAATGCTGCATCTGAATACCTGCATCTGCACAATATTGAATAAACTCAGACTTGACATAGTCACCACCATTTTCAAATCTGAGGACCTTGAGTTTCCTCCCAGACTGGTTTTCAACCAAATCCTTAGAGACTTTGAAGAGGCCAAAAAATTCAGACTTGTGTTTCAGGAAGTGAACCCAGCAATACCTGGAAAAGTCATCTATGAAATTCAATGCATATTTGGCCTAACTCATGGAAATATGAGGGAATGGGCCAGCAACATCACTATGGATCAACTCAAGAGGTGCAGAGGTTCTCTCATGACTAGCTCTCTCAAATTTATGCTCTGGGTGTTTTCCTAGGATGCAACCTTGACAGACTCCTTTGGAAAATTTTATCTTGGGTAACCCTATGACCATTTCTTTTTCACTAAGATCAGAAAGATACTTGTAATTTAGGTGGAAAGATATTTCATGCCAAAGCTTGCTTGCCTCATTAGCATGAATCAAAAGAGCAGAGGGGTTTGAGTAGGGTAGGAAGTGTGAGAACATGTATACCTTCGAAGTATGATTTGCAACTCCTTTTGCAATGACTTTACCACTTGAGATCTCTGTGATCTCAACTTCATCAGGGGAGAATATGACCTTCTTTGGAGACCCTGTGTGGGTCATCTGATACACTGATAAGAGGTTAGAGGTGAGACCTGGAACATACAACACATTGCTAAACTTACCATGGTCAAGATCAATCCTCCCTTTGCCCAAACTTTCAGTGAGAGAGTCATCTCCCAGTACTATTGGTGGACCTTTCGACATGTCAAGTGAGGTGAATGCCTCCTTGGTCGAAACCATATGTCTTGAAGCTCCAGAATCAATGATGAAACTAGGTGAGCTTGATGTTCTAGCAACCAAAGCATGAACCCTCTCTCTGTCTTCTAAACTTGATCCTCCTTCCCTCTTCTTTGAGCTGTCTGGAAGGGAGATGCCATTCTTCTCCAAGAGTTGGGTCAGCATGTCTATTTGCTTCTTCATGCAGGAGCTCTCAGAATGATTGCCCTTACTATAGTATGCGCACTTGCTCATTTCTCCTTTGTTCTTCTTCTTCTGGTAGTTCTTCTTGGAACCTTGAGGCTCCTCCGAAGACTTGTTCTTGTCTCTCTTTTGCTCAGGTGGATTTTTAGCTTTATTTTTGCTTTTTGAATCCACCCTCGAATCTCCAACAACTAGATCTTGTTCTTTGGATGGTTTGATGGTGCCCATCATCACCAGTTTATCTTGTTATTGTGTGAGAGATTCCATGAAATATACAAGGCTAGGCATCTTCCAGGCTCGAACTGTCAACTTTGTGGCATAGAAGGTCGAAACAAACACTGAATAGTTAGGGCCAAGCTTCGAGAGTATGGCCAAGACCAGCTGATCATCCTTCTTTTCGATCCCACATTGTTTTAGCTACAAAACAAGTGCTTTGAACTTGGAAAAATAAAGTTGCAGGGATTCAAAGCTATTTGGACTTAGGGAGATCAATTCATTTTCAATTTGATGTCCCCTCATCTCATCTGTCTTTCCAAAAATATTAACAAGATTCTCCCATACTTCATTTGGTGATGTCAATCCATCAAGATGGAAAAGGAGGTCTCTGGATATACTCAGACATAAGAGACCATAGGCCTCATCCCTCCTGTTGTACCATTTAATCTTCTCTGCAGCTGCATTGGGCTCTGCTTCTGTTGCCATAGTCACTTTGTAGAGGCATTTCTCTCTCAAAAGTATCTCCATCTCTTCTTTCCATTCAAAGAAGTTAAATGGAGTCAAGATGATCTTCTGAGATTGATCCATAGCTCAGAAATTGTCCCGTCAGTCAGCAAAATGCTCCCAGTCAATGATGTCGAACCTGCAAAACAAATTGGAAGGAGGGAAATCGATCTACAAAGGCTTTGATACCATGTGGAAATTGAACCCATTGTTAGAACAATTACACTCACATCAATTTCCAATTACAAATGCAAAATTACTCACAAAAGAGACTGAATATGGAGCTGAACACTAAACTGTATTGAATAAGTGTACAATAGCCAACAATGTGAATTCATAGGCTTCCACAATAAATAATTACATGAGGGATTCGAATGCATGAATATGCCATTCGAATCTAGTCAAAAGCAGGCTTACTAAATCTAAGCAAATCCCCCATAGGTGCATAAAGCAGTTTCCAAAACTGTCTAGGAGCTCACGAATTGGAAAAATCAATTAGGAAAGCTAATAGTGGATGGAAGGACAGCTCGTACATGATTTTCATAGGAGAAAAGAGTGGAGGATGTGGAGGACAAAAAAGAAGTTAACCTCACCTAGTCAAACTTTCCCAATTTCCTTAAAACACTGAAAAAGCAGGCAATAAAGCAGAAAAAGTAGACATGCGCTAGGGAGGCCAAGAATAAACTAGATTTGATTCTAGGAGGTTTCCCAAGTGCTCCATGACTCAAAATTAGCAAGTTTGACCACTATGGATGTGTAGATGACAACTTGCATAAGGTGGAATATGGAAACTAGGCAAATAAGACAAAAATGGATTAATTAATGTCTAAGGTAGCTAACTATGGGTTGATTATTCTAACACTTCAATCCTCCATCTCTCAATAGAAAGCTCACAAGCAAAAGGAAAGCTTGGGAAGAACACAAAAGTGCTCCAAGGGACAAAGGGATGCAAACTCAAGTATAAGCTCCAGCAACAATGGACTATAGTTTCTTTGCTCTCAATTCCTCATGCCCTTAATGTATCCAAAGGGTTCCTTATATATCTCTTCAATGGGGTAATGAAGGGTCGAATCTGAGTGATCTCAAGGCATATGGAAGGCCAAGAGACAAGTGAGTCGGATCCACATCAAGGAAAACTCCAAAAGAATTTGGCCTTTTGCACACATCCCGATGTACACGGTTTTAGGGGTCAAATCTGCGTATATACACGAGAAAGGGATTAAAATTCACGTATGGCAATTTTAGCATGTTTTTAGGGATGATCTTGGAAACATCAAAGGTACAAAAATGGTCCATGGGGTCTAAAGAGTCTGTAGAGGGACAGGGAAGGCCATAAAAGTGTGATTCACCATGTGTGGTAAAATTAGTTATAACACCAGCACTTTAAGGAATGGATCTCCCATGATCAATGGCATCAGCACCAATAGTAGGAATTCTCATAAGCTCTTTGGAATCACATTCAACAACGCTCCATTCACATCAGACATGGACCAGATATCCTGCGTTGGGGTCACAAGACTTTTTGTATGTTCAGCATCAAGGAAGCCTATCACATCCAAATAAGCAAGCCAGACCAGCAAGACCCCTCATGGCTAAAGATATGGAAACTCAAGACTTGGACCAAAGTAACCATCTTCATTTAGCAGGTTCTTCATAAAAGAAGTCTCACTTGGGATAACCTGGTCAAAAGGGGCTTCATGGGACCTTCTCAATTCCCTCTGTGTAAGGAACAGGAGGAAACTATGGAGCACCTCCTGAATCAATGCAACATATACAACTAAATATGGAACAATACGGCAGATTTATGCAAAAGAACTGGCTGTCAAAAAGGAAATATTATTCACACCATCAAGAATTGGCATGATCATCCTTATGAAAATCCCATCCTCAACAGACTTTGGCAGCTCCTCCTTGGGATTCTCATTTGGAACATTTGGAAGGAAAGAAATAGAAGAATCTTTGAAGGAAAAACTAACCCTATTGACACCCTTTGGAATCATATAAGACTGAATATCAAAGAAACCAAGATGCTGACCATTTTGTCGGATCAAGATTTTCAAGCCAACCCTCATGATAAAAATATCCTCCGCAACTGGATCCTCTCCTCCATGGTGCAAAGTGATCTCTTGAGGACTCCTCGGCTCAGGCCCTGTTCCCCTGACTCTTGGTCACCCCCACCTCAAGATTCGATCAAGCTCAACTTTGATGGCACTTCGAAGGGAAATCCTGGGCAAGTAGGATTTGGAGGCACTTTCAAAAATGACAGATGACAAATTCTCAACATCTGTTACGACAAATTAGGGTGGGAAAGAAATAATGCGGAATAACTAATGGGACTTCTACAAGGCATCATTATTGCAAGGAATCGGGGACTCTTCCCCTTCATTGTGGAAGGAGATTCAGCACTCATTCCGAGCATGGCCACCAAACTTCAAAATGTCTCAAGTAGTAGTAAAGTCTCTTTCTCCTGGAAGCTGGAATATGAATTGCAGCAACTCGTGAACCTCCTCTCAGAACCTATGGCAATTACCTTTCAACATTTTAGGCACAAAGCAAACTCCCTTGCAGACACTTTAGCAAAAAAAGGAGTCCTTTTCCACTCCTTCATCTAGACCTTCAAGAAAAGGGAAATACCAGACAACAGCTTTAAGGAGGAGTTCTTACAAATAGCTGCCAAAGACCACCCCCCAGATGCGGGTGACAGAACATGTGACACGGAGGACAGAACAATCATGGATGACGAGTCCATGGATGTGGAATTAGACGGGGCTCAGGATGGCGTGGAGGGGGATCAGGCTGAGATGGATAGGGAAGTTGTACAGGAAGGCGCAGAATTGGACGCGGCTCAGCATGACAAGGATGTGGTCATGAAGGTGGATCTGTATGACAAGGATAACGAGGATGTAGATATGAATTTGGTTTCGAATGACAAGGATGGCCAAATGCACGACGACTGGAAACATGAAAACCGACTCCTTCATGGGCCCGACACCCTTCTGGTCCACGACACAAACGAAGACTTCATTACTGGAAACCAAAAACCCCGGTCGATGATGCCAACACCTACAGCAATGTCAACATCCCCAGTCCCCTCGAAAATAAAGGCCAAGCAGGCTGGGTAAAGAGCCATTAAGGATTGCATGAATGATCTTTGGGATGGGTGCAATATGGCTCTGCCCCTATTTCTAGCTCTCCATTTCATTTTTTCTGCCAACAGCTCATAGTTCATTCCCCATCTGTGCAATCCTGCCTCACCAGAACCTCCCTTGCGTCCTGTTTCAATCACATGCTCCCCTGTAGCCTATTTTAGTCTCGAGCTCTCTCGTTGCAATCCCTATCTTCTTTGCTCCCTTGTCAACTGTTTTAGACACACGCCCTCTGGGAACCCCATGCTGCCGAGACGAAGAGCGCCTCTCAGAGGCAGGAGAAGTCCTCACACAGGAGGAAGAGTTCGTTGTAGGATTGGTAACCCGGAGGAACCACCCTTCTACTTGAATTCCAACAATAGGGAATTCGAGGCCGAGTTTTCAGCCACGCTAAGAACCCTCATCGAAGACTGGGAAGATGAACTCTCGGGCATCACTTTTGTAGCCACCTGCACCACCACCCGCAAAGAAAATTATTGGGTTTCTAGAAATTTTTTCACCAGACTCATTCTGTGAGTCTTTAATGATATTCCTGACTCTGCTCAGCCATCCCCACCCCCTTCACCTCCGCCCCCTCTGCCTCCGCTGCCTCCTCTTCTCCCCACTCCTCCCCCTCCACCTCCCCTGGTCAAATAAACCTCACCGCTCCATAGCAGCAATTCATAAAGAAGAAAGGAATTGCCACCAAAAAGACATCTCCACTGCCTGTCAAGCAACCAGCACCGGACTCTAGCAACTCCACGAACAGGGAGTCCATAGGCATCAACAAGAATCCAAAACAGGATTGGAAGCAAGGCATGTAGCAGGTAATTCAATGGGGCACTGAATACTGCTACCTAATCACCGAGGTGCCATATAAGCCACTCTGACGCCAGGTATTTCGTTCCTCCAGCTGTCTAGAATCCACGGTTTTTAAATTTTTGCTTTCCAGTACTTGACAACTATCTAGTCTATGTTTGTCTAGTTTTCAAATACTCTGTTTAGTATTTTTGGACTGTCTAAGATCTTTTTTCCCCTCTATGGGGAGGATCATTTTTTATACCCTTTATATTTCCTACTTTGGCTTGGTTTTGTGTTCCTGCAATACACAGACTTGTATCATTACTTGTATTTTATCTTTACTTAATAGATTAGACTTGAACTTACAAAAAAATAGTAACCACCTAGTTACTCTACAATTCACGATAGGTTTTTTCATTAGGTATCTAATGGCATAATGATCAATATGAATGAAAATAGGATACCTAGTAATGTAGTGACAAAATTTATTAATTTAGCATATACCATCGAAAGAAATTCCCTTTTAGTCAATTTATAGTTTAGTTTTGTAGATGTCGGATTCATACTAATGAAATACATGGCATAGGGATTGTGATATTTTTGACCAAGTACTACCCCAATAGTAGTCTCTAAATCATTAGTGGACATGTGAAATGGAAAATATCAATTTCGTCCTCTTAACAGTAGTGTTGTATAGATATTTTTCTGGAGGGCTTAAAATGCAATTTTAAATAGATTATTCCAATAGAAAATTGTATTTTTGAAGGAAAATAAAGGAGATGTTGCTTTAGTAAAATTTTCAATGAACATGTGATAATGACTAACATGTCCTAAAAATATATGAACATCTTTCTGATTTTTAGGTTGAAGAAGCATGGATATTACCTCAATATTAATTGTAGATTACCCCTTTATGCATATAAGAAAAATGCAACGACCGAGATCATTCCCTACAATTAAGAGCATATGACATGTATCATGCTTGAGGGACATATTAGTTTCTTGACATATATTAATCACTTTACTGCAAGTTACACTACAAGGAAAAAATCCTGTAGCAGAGGTCATTGTGGAGGTTTTTAGTGTTACAAAATTGGCCAAAATTGTCAAAACAACCTTTGCTACAACCTTTGTAATTGGTAGCGTAGGTTTTAACAAGGTATTTTTGTGAAATTTATTTATAATTAAAGAAAATCAACGACCAGAGGCTATAGTGGATGTATTTTTACTGGTACACTTCTTAAGAAAACAAGGCACCTATGCATAACATATTTATATGCACCAATGCCATATAATAAAAATGATATGCACTGGTGCACTCCAACACATGGAGAATCAGTGCACACCAAAATTTACCACGTCCTAGTGCTTAGAAACAATATATGAACTAGGATGTTGTAAACAAACCAACACCAATTATTATTTGTTGATTAAATGCACCAGTGCTTACGTATTATAACAAAGCACTAGTGTGATATGTTAGGACATATGCACCATGAATTTTCTATATTTTTAAAACTTAACAATGTTTCTATATATCATACCATACCAGTGAATTTCATCATAATAAGCACTAGTGCATTTTAGCAATTGGGAAGCATTGGGGAGATTAATAATATAAACGCATAGGTAAATGGGACTGGGTTGTGAACCATTTAAAAACTTTAATGATGTGGTAAATATAAATTAGAGGACTTGGTGTATCATTCAACAAAACACATTGGGGCATACAATTTGAATAGCAACATTGGCCGTAACAACCGACCAAATGCACGAGTGGATCAGTAAATATCTAAAGCACCATAGATTATTTTTTGAATTGTGGCTACTTACATTGTATTGAAATATCTATATTTTTTTTTATTCCATTATTTATCAGAAATGGAAATGTTTTTTTATAGTACTATTTATTTTAAATTTAATTATTGTGTTTTTTGGATCAATTTGTTATATCATAGATTCTATTGTATATTGCAATATTTAATCATCCATACATTTAGCTACCAATTTATTATTTCACATTTAAGATGGCCCTCTTAACTCTACTTTCATCACTCTTGTTCCTAAATGTGATAAGCCTCAATATTTTTTGGATTTCAGAACTATCTCACTCTGTAACCTTGTTTATAAGTTAATCACCAAAATCTTGTCCAATAGGTTCAAACCTAAGTTGGAGGAAGTGGTCTCAAAGGATAAGTTTAGCTTCTTAGATAATATGCAAATTATGGATGCCATTGCGGTTTCTTTAGAATGTCTTCACACCATTAAGACCAAAAAATTAGATGATTTGATTCTAAATATGGACCTTGTTAAAGCATATGATAAGGTCAATTAGAGTTTCTTAAGACTTCTTCTCCTTCAAATTGGCCTCCCTTTACAATTAAATAATTATATTGTGGGGTGTGTGTCCTCTACATGTTTTGTTGTCTTAATTAATGGCTCTCCAACAAAAAAATTCAAGATCTCAAGAGGATTTAGACAAGGATGTCCTTTATCTCCGGTATCATTTGTGTTGGTCATTTAAGGTTTGAGTAGAAGCTTTATTGAGGCTAAAAGGATGCCTTAATATTTGGTATTAAATTTTCTTCTGACCTTCATATTACACACTTAATATTTGTAGATGATGTGTTCATTTTTGGAATAGGTACTATGGATGAATGGGTCTATTTATATAAGATCATTTCTATCTTTTGTGATACTATAGGTGTGGATATCAATCAAACTAAATCTAGTTTCTACAAAAACGATGTTGAAGATGAAATCATTGCTCAAATTTCAGACTTCTTCCCTTATAAGGTGGATCAACTTAACGTGAGGCTTAAATATCTTGTATTTTTTTTAAATCCCAATAAATATAGGGTAAAATATTGGTTATGTCTAGTAAATAAGATTGAAAAAATGATCAAGAACTAGACTTTCAGGTTTCTATCTATGGGTAGAATACTCACTTTGATCAAATATGTTTTAATTGGAATCCCAATTTACTAGTTTTCCTTAGTCGTTGTGCCTCATTTTGTATTTTAAATTTGATTTAAGGAAAAAAATGTTTCATTTCCTATGGTTTGTATCTCGGAATGTCAACAAATTACATTTAGTTAAGTGGGAAATAATTTCCCTTCCAAAATGCCTTGGTGGATGAGACATTAAAAATCACAGGTTATTCAATGTGGCTCTTTGTTTGAAAATTCTTTGGCATGGAATATTTGATGTTAGTCTATTGAGTATGGTTTTAAAATCAAACATATTAGTATTTCTATTTTGCAGTGGATCTGAAAGCCTATGAAGTCAGTGGTTGGTGTTTGATGCTTTTGTAATGGATTCATTGAGACATTTCATTAGATTAGTACAAGGTTAACTTGAAAAGTTAGGATTGGGGATAAAATCCTTATTGGGATTGATCCTTGTATAGGTGGTGAGGAAAATTATAGGTTATCTAACTCTATGTTGGAATACTTGGCAGAATTCGGGTTTGTTACTCTTGACCATATCAAGAGGCTAAGTTGTATGATACCATCAGGTTCCTATTGGATTCAAGAGGAAGAATTAGGTCTTTAGGGTAGTTGGACATATAAATGGAATGCATATATCATGGATTTTAATAGGGTATGATTAATACTTAATGATATAGAGGATACATTGGTATGGATTTGGAATAATGCTACAAGACTGGTTACTTCCAAGGCAACATATGAAGCCATTATTTCTTCTCTCTCTAACATAGTGCGCAAATGTTGCTATGGTAAGATTTGGAAGTGGAATATTCCTCTAAAGCTAAACATTTTTTTCTTTCTAGTTTTGGAAAATTGCATCCTCACTTGGGATAATTTGGTTAGAAGGGGATCTTATGGTCCAATTCAATGTATTTTATTTAGTGAAGGTGTGGAAACAATTGACCATGTTTTTTCCACTTGCGAATTCAGGAGACATGTCTGGCAAGATATTAATGAATTTCTTCATATTGATATCTATTAGGGTACTAATAGAATTGAAGATAGTATCATCTCATGGGTCTAGAAAGGTAATTATCATAAACCGCTTCCTATATTTGTATGTTGGACATTATGGAATATGAGAAACAAAGCTATGTTTGATGATATTTCCTCTAATGTGATGGTATTTAGAATAATTTTTTTGTTTTTGTACCAAGATTATCATGCAGTTGGAAAAATAGAAAGGTTTAGGAAAGAAAATGTCCCATCATACTCTTTTTGTATTGCTATTGGGTTTTTTGATGGTGTTTCTAGATATGACTATTATGGATGTGGAATGGTTTTAAACATTAATGCTAATCATCAATTCAATATTTCAATAGGAAGAGGCCTTGGATCCAATACCAAAGATGAATTGGCTTCTCTTTGGGTGTTATTACACTTTACAATGATTAATGGTATATCTTCTATTCAGGTTTTTGGTAATTTTGAGGTGATTTTTCATTGGGTAAATGGTCAGTATAATCTTCAAATACAAAATTTGGAAGCTTGGCATCAAAGAGTGTTGATCTCGTTGAAGAATTTATTTAGTTTCTCTATCTCTCATATATAAAAGGATTTCATCCAAGAAGTATATCATCTATCCAAGAGTGCTATAGATACTTTTGAAGGAATTATTTACTTTGAGTTTATGGAAGGTGCTTTGAATTTTGAAGGGTCTATAATTTTTATGGCATAATTTTCTAACGTTATAGACTAGTGGTGACAATTGGTCACTCATTCGATGTTCTTTATTTTTTATAAGTTTGTTTTGTAGTGTGGGTCTTGGGTTGTGAATACTAAGTCTATTTTTGTATGATCTATAAATAGCTTGTTGGATCTCTTTCCATCCTTGAGTTTTGGGATGACTTAGATTGTAAGATTGGTGGGTGTTTTTGAGTCTAGTTATGTTGTAGTGAAGTTTGTAAGAAATATATTTCGTTGATTCTATGAATATCAAGAAATCCATTTTTTTCTGTTGAAAAAAAAACTACAATAGCCACTCATTTAATTGGGAATCATCAATGACTATAGAATAATTGGCATGCTTTGAATACAATGTGATACCTTTTCTAGGGTAAACCCTTGCATACCTTAAGTTAAATACCACCATTAATGAATATACATGTAGCTATCAGTTCCTTTGCTAACATTAGGCCAGACACATGGAAGATGAAGATTCTAAGATTATCCGTATTGAATATGCCATCCATTATAGTGTCACGGTGCAAATTGTACGGGAAAAATAATATGTTCTTGCGGGAACTATATGTCTCGAAGGGACATAATAAGCAATATGTCAATATTGGAATAAATTGCAAGATCACATAGGTCAATTACTACAATGTGCCCCACAAACTATACATAAAAATATAGAGATAGTAACTATATAAGAATATAAAAATATCATTTAAAAGATAATAATGGACCCTGTCTATTTTTAAAGAATATTTTCAAAACCAACGAGCACCAATGGGCTGATGCATAATCATGGACTCCTTTAAAGACACTTTAGATGCCACATAACACTGGAAAAACCTAGAAACTCTAACTTTAGGTGACAATTAGGGGTACTTCCCTAACTTATTTGAAGATGAAGTAAAAAGACAAAATATAGGTAATTGAATTATCTTTCATAATATATAGCATTTATGCAGACAAAATGTGTGCAAATGATTATAAAATTGGTTTCCGTGAAATTGGGTTTCCAAATTTTTAGCACATCATAACATATATGTTTGTGAAGATGTAGCAATATATGAGGTAAATGATGTCAATTTGGGATAAAATATTACAGACATATAAAGTACATATGGGCCTAGTGCAACACTATTTATTGAGAATTTTTCATGAATTATTTCTTTATTATTAATTATTGAAGTCAAAAAAGATTGAAATAAAAACGTTATGTAAGGGTGCAACACTTTAGGGGAAAAAATTAATGAAATCCTTGATTTATATATATAAGATTGTAGAGCTTGCTCTCATCTAGTGCACCATATAGTTTTCTTGGGAAATGGTGATAGAAACCAAAAGTTATATAAAAAACAATCAATGTATCTATTTTCTAAAATTGACATGTGTCATTTAGAAAAATAATAATAAATAAATAAAACATACTTTTGAAGGAAAAAATTACATATTCAGAATCGTAAGCTCATACTCTACAATATTCTAAATTTTCATAAAAAAATATTGTGTCTGTCATAGCAAAACAAACCATCGAAACTTAGCATATTGATAGAGTTCTAAAAGACAAGAAATAGCCCTAGTTTATTTGTCCTAGACAATAGGTTCGGTAGTCAGATGTTATTTCTGAATTGTGAAAATTGAACCCAAGAGATAGAACAATTACACTCACAAAATTGCTAATTAAACATGTAAAATTAACACCAAAGGAGACTGAAATTGGAGCATAACACTAATCTGTATTGAATGAGTGTACAATAGCCAACCTTGTGAAGTAATAGGCTGCTGCAATATATAATTACATGAGAGATTCAAATGCATAAGGATGCCATTCAAAAAGGTCAAAAAATAGGCTTACTAAATCTAGTCAATGTTCGAGTACACAGGGTACTCCCAAAAGACCAAACACCTTGAGCAACCGCTTCACACAAATAGATCACAGATCAACACACCGATGTCTGTCATGTGCTTAAAACCCTTGAGAGGGAAACAGTCCATGGCCCCAGCCAAATAACTACTTGGAGCAATTTATTATGCAAAAGAAAGAAAGTTACATGAGCTTCTCATAATCGATCAACTAGCCAAGGACCCTCCATGCTCTTTAAATAGAGATCATGGACCAATCGGGTGTCAAGCCATGAATCAATGGTAGGTATGATCTAAGATAAGTTGAACTGTTAGATCACTCTATGTCTAGAACATATCGTGACCATCAGATTAGAATATTTACAAATGCATACTAAAAAAACACACTTTTACGTAACGGATATATTACACAAGTTGATCTTAACTAACTCCTAAGTGTCTAAATATCTAACATCCCCCCTTAAGAACAAATTGGGATAGTATTGAAGGATTTACAAAAGTGACACTATTAGGAGAAGCAGGGAGGCATTAGATCCTATCCCCCCTTAAGGACACATTCCTGAACTCCTAACATAGACCGAAGTTTAGAAAACTTCGCTTCTGTAAGAGACTTCGTGAAGATGTCTACAACTTGATCATCTATAGGTAAATAGAGCACTTCAATAACACGATCATGAACAAGATTTCTGATGAAGTGCATGTGTAGCTCAATGTGTTTGCTACGCTAAGGTAGAACTAGATCTTTGGCAAGCTTGATGGCACTTTGATTGTCACACCAAAGTGGAGTAGGTTGATGCTGCTCGAATCCAAACTCTGAAAGGATATGTCGAAGCCATAAAGCTTCCTAACTGGCATTAACTGTGGCTTGATATTCTGCTTCTGCTAAAGAAAGAGCAAGAGCTTGTTGTTTCTTACAAGCCCAAGTGACAGGTCCAGATCCTAGACTGAAAACATAACCTGCCGTAGACTTTCGATCATCGAGATTGCTGGCCTAATCTGAATCAGTGAAACCAACCAACAAAGTTTTCCCCCCTATACTGTAATGAATCCCAAACTGAATTGTACCTCGAATATATCGAAGTATTCTTTTTACTGCTTTCCAGTGACTTTCATGAGGAGTTTGCATATAACGGGCAACACGACCAACGTCAAAGGAAAGGTTAGGATGGGAATGAGTCAAGTATAAAATACTACCAACAAGCTGACAATACAAGGTAGCATCTACTTTAGGGAAGTACAAGTAGCAAAATGTTTGACTCTAGACTGAAAGGGAGAAGGGGCTGGTTTACAATCTTCCATGTGGAAGCGACGACGAAGGTCACAAGCATACTTAGACTGGGAAAGAAAGATTCCTTCTTTGGTTTGCAAGACTTAGAGACGAAGAAAATAATGCAAATGTCCTAAGTCTAACATTTCAAAATTTTGCTTAAGATTGAATTTCACATGGGTTATAAGTTTAGGGTCACTACCAGTAAGGATAAGATCATCAACATAAAGAACAAGTATGATGAGATGGTTGCCCACTTTCTTGGTATAGACATTGGGGTCAGAATGGCATCTAGAAAAACCAGTGTCAAGGAGAAAGCTATCCATTTTGGCATACCAAGCTCTAGGAGCTTGCTTAAGGCCATATATGGATTTCTTAAGGAGACAGACAAGGCTAGAGTTATCCTGAACATATCCAGGAGGTTGTTCCATGTAAATTTCCTCCTGTAAATCATCATGTAAAAAGGTAGACTTGACATCCATTTGATGGACTTCCTAGTTATGTAAGGATGCAAGGGAAAGAACAAGGCGGATGGAATTCATTTTTGTGATAGGAGCAAAGGTTTCATTGAAGTCAATCCCTTCAACTTGGGAAAAAAATTTGGTAACTAACCTTGCCTTAAGTCTTTCAACAATTCCATCTGATGCATACTTAGTTCTGTAGAACCATTTACATCTGACAAGTTTTCTTCCTTTTGGAAGAGGAACAAGATCCCAAGTATCGTTCACCATTAAGGAACGATATTCTTCATCCATAGCTGCATCCCAATCTGGATTTCCTGAATCTTTTGCAGAAGTTTCTGGATCATGATTATCGGAAAATTGAGCCAAAAGATAAGATGGTCACTGAAACTAAGAACGTGTTCGACGTTGATCTCTAGGATCACCGGCAAGATCACCAGCTGCTTCACATGTTGACCGGATCCATCGAGGTAGCATTGGTGCTGGTACAACTGGAGAAACATGAGCAGGCGGAGGTGAATTTTCATCCTCATTGTCATCATCAGAAATTGGAGTTAGAAACCTGTCAAGGAAGTTATAAGAAGAAGAAGAAGGCACAATCGTCGAATCAGGCTCGTAGGACAAAGATAGCGCACCTGCCAAGTTAGGCTCGCAGGCCAAGATATTTTCATCAAATTTAACATCTCTTCTAATGATTATATCATATGAATGGGGTTGAATAAGTCTATAACCTTTTAAATCTTCTGAATATCTAAAAAATATGCACTTTTCACTTTTAGGCTACAATGCTTTTCATTTTTCATCCAGAATGTGAGCCCATGCTTCACAACCAAACACATGAAAGTGACTTACATCTGGTTTAATTTTACTCCATGCTTCTTCCAGTGTTATACCTTGTAAAACTTTAGTGGGTGTGCGATTAACTATGTAATTTGCACAATTTATGGCCTCAGCCCAATATTAAAGACTTAGTCCCTTAGATTGGATCATACAATTAGCCATTTCTTTTAAAGAGCAGTTCTTTCGTTCAGCTACACCATTATGTTGTGGTGTACATGGAACTGTGTGTTGTTGTTGGATTCATTGTTCAGTGCAGAAAGTAGTGAACTTGTTGTTAAATATATTATCCTCCATTTTCATATCTTAACTTAATAATTTGATGACCAGATTGTTTTTCAACAAGCATCTTGTAGGCCAAGAACATGTTAAATACTTCACTCTTAAGTTTCAGGAAGTAAACCAAAGTGCATCTAAAGTAGTCATCAATGAAAGTTAAGAAATATTTGAAACCAGGAAAAGAAGCAGATGGAAGAGGGCCACACAAGTCACTATGCACAAGATCCAAGGGAAGCGAGGTGTGCTAAGAGGCACGTTTGTCAAAACTGTATCGATGGTGTTTTTCGAGTACACAACCGAAACAAACACCATCCTTGCAAGACACCATCAAGAGAACAGCCACCATATTGTATTTACATAGTTGTTGCAATGAGCGATAATTTAAGTGACCAAATCGCTCATGCCAAAGTTTGCTCAAGTTATCACTATGAGCAACAAAAAATGAAGCAAAAGGTGATGACCCAAAGTTGTTAAATTTGTACAACCTAGTAATATCATCAACAGTTCCAGTAGCAAGCAAATTTCAAGGATTTTTAGAATCCTTGATTACAACTTGGTGAGGTGTAAACGTCACAGTTTTACCTTCACCCGAATGAGTAATTTGATAGACTGATAACAAATTGCAGGAAATTTTTGCAACACATAATACATCACTGAAATGACCATTTTCTATTGGAACTATTCTAGATCCTACAACACTTAGAGATCTATCATCACCAACAAACATTTGCTTGGTGTTACATTCATGCATAGTAGAAAAGATGGCTTGATCCTTAGCCATATGATAAGAGTAACCAGAAGCACAAAGTGCATGTCCGTGAGAGGTAGATTCTGAAGACGAATCTAGGCTGATGTGCTGCTTCTTCATTGCTGCTTCCAAGGCTGTCATGTTCTTGAAACACTTAGATTCATCATGATTATCTTTCCCACAAAAATTTCAATGACGCTCAGTCTTCTTTCCTTTTGGCTTGGATCCTTTGTCATTTTTTAAAGAAGGAGCTGACTGAGAGGGTTTGGGACCCTTGTTGTTTGGCTTATTATTTCAAAAATTCTATTTCTTGGGAGGCTTGGACTTTTCTTTCTGTTGGGACAATAAGGCTTTCCCGGATGTATCTGCATTGTTAATTATTCCAAGATGAATGAGCTTATCTTTCTCTCTAATTAAGGAATCACAAAAAGATTCAAGACTAGGCTCTTGATAGCTAGCTACAGTCAAGGATTCTTTCATAGCGTAGAATGTAGATACAAAAATAGAATATGCAGGTCCAAGTTTGGAAAGAATATGATAAATACATTGTTTGTCTTATTTCTTAATCTTGCATTCTGCACATAAGAGTCTAAGAGTTGTATACTTAGATAAATAGTCTTGAATGCATGAAAAATCATTTGGATTCAAGGAAATCAACTCATTCTCAAGTTGATGACCTCGAATTTCATTATGTTTACCAAACACAGATTCCAACTTTTCCCAAGCTATATCAGGTTCATCAATTTCAGATATGTGGAATCACAAATCAATAAAGATTGACATCCAAATCAATCCACGAGATTCATCACATCTATTTTCCCATTTAATTTTCTTATCATCATCAGTGGGTTCTATTTCTTTCCCTGAGCTTATCCTAAAAATTCCCCTACTTCGTAGAACATCCTCCATACGAGATTTCCATGAGAAATAGTTAGAACTTGTAAGTATAATATCACAAGGGGCTTCCATACTATAAAATAATGGCTGAAAGAACATAAAATAACTGTCTGAATGCAAAGAGCTCGAAAAAATATGCGGTTTAAAAAAAAAAACGACACTGAAAACTGATTCTGGATGATGAATTTATGCTTGATCAAAGAAAATGTTGAAGATGTCCCCAATAGTGACGTGGCAGATATTAACTTAACCAACTAAAAAAATGAACCCCCATCTTCCCAAGATCAACCTTTGACAATCACTTTACAATAAAATTTCTTTTTAGTGAATCACTTTTGTAGAATAAGTAATGTTCACTTTTACAATAATGTTACTTTAAATAGTGTGGCAATAAATTAAAAGACTTAAGTGACTCACTTTTTATTTTATTTTATTTAAGTGAGATGCACTTTTATAATAAAGTAACTTGAAAATAGAAATTGCATGCACTAAAAAGTAGCTTAATAAGACTTGAACTCAAGACCTATTAAGGAATAAAACAACTTTGGACCAAGTGAGCTAAGTTTAAAAGATACATAAAAGAATGGAAAGAGAAAAGGGTTTTTTTGTTTTTTTTACTCTTCCCTCTCGTTCTCCGTGCTTGTCTTTTTTTCCTGCAAATCACAAAAAAAACGAAAACCAAAAACAAAAAAAAAAATTCCACACAATGGGGTTAGATCTTGGTTAGCTTACCCGAAAAGTCTGTGTTTTCAAGTTTTCTCGTTTTTTCTAATTTGTTGTGATCGCACAAGGTGCACAGCAAAGAGCATACGTAGTCGAGAAGACAAGAAAAAAACTTTCCCTTACTGTTTCTGATTCGTCGTGATTTTGCAAGGTGCATGGAAAAGAGCATACGCAGCCACGGAAGGCAACAATCCGAGACTAAAAACAATAAAGATCTAAATATGAGTGATTTAAAAAAAATTAAACAAATCCGTCACTGTAACAGTATACCTTCATATTTGACGAAATGAGTGTTTTTGGATCAAACAAAAACGGTTTTTGGTGAAACAAAAACTATTTTTCAATGGAAACAGTGCTCTGAATGCAATTAAATATCTCCCATAGGCCACAAATATATAGAAAATCTAGAACGAGAAACCCTTTCAAAGTTTCGGCAACATCGGTTCCATATCTTGATCAAAACCGAAAGCGGCTCTTCATAAAAGCTCTGATACCATGTTCGGGTACACAGGGTACTCCCAAAAGATCGAAAACCTTGAGCAATCACTTCACACAAATATATCACAGATCAACACACCGATGTTTGTCACATGGTTAAAACCCTCAAGAGGGAAACAGTCCACGGCGCCAACCAAATAGCTACTTGGAGCAATTTATTATGCAAAAGAAAGAAAGTTACATGAGATTCTCATAATCGATCAAATAGCCAAGGACCCTCCATGCTCTTTAAATAGAGATCATGGACCAATCGGGTGTTAAGCCACGTATCAATGGTAGGTATGATCTAAGAGAAGTTGAACCGTCGGATCACTCTATGTCTAGAACATATCGTGACCGTCGGATTAGAATATTTACAAATGCATACTAAAGAAACACACTTTTACTTAACTGATATATTACACAAGTTGATCTTAACTAACTCCTAAGTGTCTAAATATCCTAACAATCAAATCCTCCATAGGTGCATAAAGCAGTTTCCAAATCCACCAAGATGCTCACGAATTGGCTAAGTCAAGTAGGAACGCTAATGAGGGCTGGAAAGACAACTATTACATGCTTTTATTAGGATAAAGGGAGGGAGGATGATGTGAGCAAAAAACAAGTCAACTACACCTAGTCTAGCTTTTTCTTTTGTCTTAATTCTCAATAAAAGAGGCATCTTTTTAGAAAATCATATATGCTCTTTGGAGGATCTAGAATAAAGTAGACATTCTAAATATGGTTTCCAATAGGTTTCCCAAGTGCTCCATGACTCAATTTTAGCAAGTGTTGACTTCTAGGACATGTAGAAAGAAACTAGCATAGAGTGGAATCTAGGAGACTAGGTAATAAGACAAAAATGATTTAATTAATGTCTAAGGTAAGTAACTATGGGTTAATTATTCTAACACTCCCCCTTAATCCTGAATTTATAAGTAAATATCAAAAAACTATAGGCCCTAGCAACAAGGCTTAGTCACCCTTTACATACTGCTTATCCATACAACCAAGGAAAGAGGCAAAAACCCAGTGGAAAAATCCTCCCTTAAACATGGACAGGAAAACAAAATTTGGAAATCTTGTCATCAATCATGCTTCACAGGATGATTAGAAATCCTCAACAGTGATTTGAGATTGCTGAATGTATTCTCACAAAAAGCTTTGGTGAAGATGTCTGCTACTTGTTCTGAAGATGCACAGAAGAGTAGATGAATGGTGCCATCATGCACAAGCTGTCTGATGTAGTGCATATGGATCTCAATGTGTTTCGTTCATTGTCCCTGAACTGGATCATTGCAGATTCGAATGGTGCTCTGATTATTACAATAGATAAGAGTTGAAAACTCTTATTTGAAGCCACATTCTCCAAGTATTCCCTGCAACCACAAACATTGAGTTGCTACATTTACAACTCCTCTATACTCTGCTTCTGTAGATGAGAGTGCTATGGCACTCTGCTTCTTGCTTGACTAGATGATTGGTCCTTTTGTAAGAATGAACACATATCCTAATGTTG
Organism: Pseudotsuga menziesii; assembly: GCA_001517045.1. NCBI lineage: Eukaryota > Viridiplantae > Streptophyta > Pinopsida > Pinales > Pinaceae > Pseudotsuga > Pseudotsuga menziesii. The sequence goes on along the minus strand of LPNX010195251.1, from coordinate 150,520 downwards.
AATTTCAATCTATGTTGTCACCTGTCCAATCACTGTCAGTAAACCCAATCAAATCAAGATCACATTTTGCTTTGTAGAAGATCCCATGAGTTCTTATTCCTTGAAGAAAGTTAAGGATCTTTTTGGCTGCTCTCTATTGGATCTCATGAGGCTGATCCATGTGTCTTGAAGCCACACTAACTGCATAAGATAGATCAGGTCGAGTGTGTTTAAGATAAAGAAAACACCCAATCAACTGCCTATACAGTGTATTATTTACCATAGGAGAAGAACCTGCTTCTTCAAGCTTAACTCCTGAAAGGAAGGGAGTCTTGCTTGGCTTGCAATATTTCATGTTGAACTTGTTCAACAAATCTAAGGCATACTTGGACTAATGTACTTTGATTGCATGTTGCAATTGAGCAATTTCGAGACCCAAGAATTTGCTCAACGATCCCAAATCTGTTATAGAAAATGCATGGTTCATTGCATCCTTCAAGGAGGCAATCTCTTTCTTTGAACTTATTGTAATCAGAAGGTCATCCACATACAAGACAATAATCATCAAAGAACCATGAATCAACTTTAAATAAGCATTAGGATCAGACTTGCATCAAACGAAACTCAATGACAATAGAAAGCCATCAAACTTGGCATACCAAGCCCTGGCGGCTTGCTTGAGACCATACAATGATTTCTTTAACCTGCACACTAAATATGGATTAGAAACAAACCCTTCAAGTTGCTACATGTAAATCTCTTCAGTGATATCTCCATTTAGGAAAGCACACTTCACATCCATGTGATGTAGCTCCCACTGCTTCGAAGTTGCAATGTCTAAAGCTAGCCTTATGGAGTCCTTCTTTGACACTGGTGCAAAGGTTTCATTATAGTCAATACCATGTACTTTTGAGTAGCGCTTCGCTACCAATCTTGCCTTATATTTCAAAGGTGAACCATCAGCATTAAACTTAGTGTTGAAAATCCACTGACATTGAACTAGCTTCCTCCCCAGGGGAATATCAACCAGTTCCTAAGTATTGTTCTTTTGGAGAGAGTTGAATTCTTCTTTCATGGATGTTTTCCATCTTGGATCATGTGATGCATCTTCATATGTCTGTGGATCAGATTCAACCATCAGATAGCACTTCTCATCAAATAAATGATCTTTCATGCAAAGGGCACTCTCAAACTGAGATCTAGTCCTCTTAGTGTCTCTAGGATTTCCAGCTAGTTCCCCAGCAGCATGAATGGTCTTTGCTGCCCATTTTGTTCTTGTAGGACAATCAAGATCTGTAATCAAATCATCATTATCAGACATATCAGAATCAACAAACGCATTAGTCTCTCCACTTACAATAAATGGATCTAGTGGTGAAGAAGACTCTCCAACTTCAAATCCTACTAAAGGCTCTTCTTGGAACTAAACACTTCTTTCAATGAAAGCTTTGTTAGTGATCAAGTTGATCAACTTGTACCCTTTTGAATCTTGAGAATACCCAACAAATAGGCACTCTTGGCTTTGGGGCTGCAAATCCTTCCTCTTTTCAGTTGGAATTTTAGCCCAAGCCTTTGAGCCAAAAATCCTGAAATGGGTCACATCTCGCTTGTGCCCACTCCAAGATTTGAAAGGAGTCATACCATAAAGATGTTTATGAGGAACCCTATTCTAGATGTAGGATGCACAGTTTATAGCCTCGGCCCAAAACTTTGGTGGAAAAGACTTAGCCTCCATCATGCAAGTTTCCATCTCCTTTAGTGACCTGTTCTTTCTCTCAGCAACACCATTTTGCTGTTGTGTGTAAGGGATCGAATGTTGCATCTGAATACCTGCATGTTTACAATACTGAATGAACTCAGAATTGACATACTCACCACCATTTTCATATCTGAGGATCTTGAGTTTCCTTCTAGACTGATTTTCAACCAAGGCTTTAAAAACTTTGAAAAGGTCAAAAACTTCAGACTTATGCTTTAAGAAATAAACCCATTAACAATACCTGGAAAAGTCATCTATGAAGGTTAGTGCATATTTGGCTTGACTCATGGACATATGAGGAAATGGACCAACAATGTCACTGTGGATCAACTCAAGAGGTGCATAGGTTCTCTCATGACTAGCTCTCTCAAATTTGTGCTCTGGGTGTTTCCCTAGGATACAACCTTGATAGACTCCCTTGGAAAACTTGATATTTGGTAACCCTATGACCATATCTTTTTCAATCAAATCAGAAAGATACTTGTAGTTAAGATGGCCAAATATTTCATGCCAAATCTTGCTTGCCTCATTAGCATGAATCAGAAGAGCAGAGGGGTTTGAGTAGGGTAGAAAATGGGAAAACATGTATACCTTCGAAGTGTGATCAACAACACCTTTTGCTATAACTTTTTTATTCAAAATCTTAGTTATTTCAACATCATCAGGGGAGAATATGAACTTCTTTGGAGACCCGGTGTCATTCATCTGATACACTGACAAGATTTTAGAGGCAAGACCTGGAACATACAACACATTATTGATCTTACCATGGTCAAGATCAATCCTTCCTATCCCCAAACTATCAGGGAGAGAGTCATCTCCCAAAACTATTGGTGTACCTTTTGACATGTCAAGAGAGGAGAATTCCTATTTTGTCGAAATCATATGTCTAGAAGCTCCAGAGTCTATGATGAAGCTAGGTGAGCTTGATGTGCTAACAACCAAGGCATGTACTCTCTCTCTCTGTCTTTTGAATTTGATCCTCCTTCCCGCTTCTTTGAGCAATCAAGAAGGGAGATGTTATTCTTCTCCACAAGTTGAGATAACATGTCAATTTGCTTCTTCATACAAGAGCTCTCAAGATGATAGCCCTTACTACAGTATGTGCACTTGCTCATTTCTCCTTTGTTCTTCTTATTCTGGTAGTTCTTCTTGGAACCTTGGGGCTCCTCTTGAGACTTGTTCTTGTCTCTCTTTTGCTCAGGTGGATTTTTAGAATTTTTCTTGTTTTTTGAATCCACCCTTGAATCTCTAGCAACCAAAGCATGGTCTTTGGAGGGTTTGGTGGTGCCCATCATCACCAACTTATCTTGTTCCTGTGTGAGGGATTCCATGAACTTTGCAAGCTTATGCATCTTCTAGGCTCGAGCTGTCAACTTGGTGGCATGGAAGGTTGAAACAAACACTGAATAGTCAGGTCCAAGCTTCGAGAGTATGGCCAAAACTATTTTCTCTTCCTTCTTTTCAATCCCACACTATTTTAGCTACAAAACAAGGGCTTTAAACTTGAAAAAATAGAGTTGCAAGGATTCAAAGCTACTAGGACTCAAGGAGATCAGATCATTCTCAATTTGATGTCCTCTCATCTCATATGTATTACCAAAAAGCTCTAAAATATTCTCCCACCCTTCATTAGGAGATGTCAATCCATCAATATGGAAGAGGAGGTCTCTTGAAATGCTTAGACACAAAAGACCATAGGCCTCATCCCTCCTGTTGTGTCATTTGATTTTCTCTACAGCTGCATTGGGATTTGCCTCAGTTGCCATAGTCACCCTATAGAGACCTTTCTCTCTCAACAATATCTCCATCTCGGCTTTCCATCCAAATAAATTAAATGGAGTCAAGATGATCTTCTGAGATTAGTCCATAGCTCAGAAACTGTGCCCTTCAGTCAGCAGAATATGCTCCCAGTCAAGATGTCAAACCTGAAATAGCAATATGGAAGGAGATAAATCGATCTACAAAGGATTTGATACCATGTGGAAATTGAACCCAAGAGAAAGAACAATTACACTCACAAAATTTCTAATCAAACATGCAAAATTAACACCAAAGGAGACTGAAATTGGAGCATAACACTAATCTATATTGAATAAGTGTACAATAGCCAACCTTGTGAAGTAATAGGCTACTATAATATATAATTACATGAGATATTTTAATGCATAAGGATTCCATTCGAAAAGGTCAAAAATTAGGCTTACTGAATCTAGTCAAATCCCCCATAGGTGAATAAAGCAGTTTCCAAATCCACCAAGATTCTCACGAATTGGCTAAGTCAAGTAGGAAAGCTAATGAGGGATGGAAATACAAATCATACATGCTTTTATTAGGAGAAAATGAGGGAGGATGATGTGGGAAAAAAACAAGTCAACTACACCTAGTCTAGCTTTTCCTTTTGCCTTAATTCTCAATAAAATAGGCATCTTTTTCAGAAAAAGCAGATATGCACTTTGGAGGATTTGGAATAAAGAGAACATGCTAAATATGGTTTCCAGGTGGTTTCTGAATCTCTCCATGACTCAGTTTTAGCAAGTGTTGACTTCTAGGACATGTAGAAGGAAAATAGCATAGAGTGGAATCTAGGAGACTAAGTAATAAGAAAAAAATGATTTAATTAATTTCTAAGGTAGGTAACTATGGGTTGATTATTCTAACAGAACATAATGCCAAACCTTATTCCCTCCAATTTTTTTAATTTAAAAAAAATGCATATGCGTTATAATGCATCTGTGTTATAGCTTATTCATATCGCATATGCGCTATGAATCACATATGTGATATATCGCAGATGCGATATGAATAAGCTATAACGCATATGCTTTTTTGCTTAACTAATTTTGTACGAGATTAAAAAAGAGTAATGGCATCCTTATCCCATTATAATACCATTTAGACTCCCAACATTACTTTGGTTAAGAGGGAGAGGGGAGTCAAAGGAGGGAGAGGAAGGTGTAGAGGGAATCATGAGAGGGAGGGATGGGTACGGAGGATGAAGGGAGGATAAATATAAGGGGAATGGAGGGATGGTTATGGGAGATATATTAGGGGGGACGAGAGAGATATGAGGGGTGGAGAGTTTTTCATAGATGTCTGCAAATGTATGGTCCATAGAATAAAACAGATCATCTGGTACTAGGAATATTCAAAAAAGTGTGTGGCCATCGGTGTAATGAGTGTTTATATGTGTATTAAATATTTCGACGATTTTCAAGATTTAGTAATTAGTATTTATAGTAACCAGGTGAAATATCATTACTATCATCGTCATTATCATCATAATCATCATCATCGTCATCATCATCATCGTCATCACGATCATCATCATCATCATCATCATCATCTTCATCATCATCATCCTCATCATCATCATAGTCATCATCCTCATCATAATCATTGTCATCATCCTCCTCCTCATCATCATCATTGTTCATCATCACCATTCCATTGCAAATGCTTGAAAATAAAATCAAAGCAAGCTTTCAACTAAACCTATCATCATCATCATTGTTCCTTGTCATCATCGTCATCATCATCATCCCCATCCTCATCCTCATCCTCATCCTCATCCTCATCCTCATCCTCATCATCATCATCATCACCATCAATGTTCATGATCGTCATCATTGTCATTATCATCATCATCATCATCATCCTCATCCTCATCATCATCGTCATCATCATCACCATCATCCTCATCATCATCAGCATCATCATCATCATCATCATCACCAACATTGTTCATCGTCATCATCATCATCATCATCCTTGTCATCATCATCATCACCCTCATCCTCACCATCATCATCATAGTCATCATCCTCCTCCTCATCATCATCACCATCATTGTTCATGATCATCGTCTTCATCATCATCATCATCATCATCATCATCATCATCCTCATCCTCATCAACATCATCATCACCACCACCATCATCATCCTCATCATCATCATGGTCATCATCATCATCATCATCATCATCATCATCACCCTCATCCTCATCCTCATCATCATGTTCATCATCCTCCTCCTCCTCATCATCACTGTCATTGTTCATCATCGTCATCATCATCATCATCCTCTTCCTCCTCATCATCACCATCATTGTTCATCATCATTGTCATCATCATCATCATCCTCGTCATCATCATCATCATCATCACCCTCATCCTCATCATCATCATCATCATCATCACCCTCATCCTCATCATCATCATCATCATCATCATCATCATCATCACCCTCATCCTCATCATCATCATCATAGTCATCATCCTCCTCCTCATCATCACCATCATTGCTCATCATCATCGTCATCATCATCATCATCATCCTCGTCATCATCATCATCAACATCACACTCATCCTCATCCTCATCATCATGGTCATCATCATCATCATCGTCGTCGTCACCCTCATCCTCATCATCATCATCGTAGTCATAATCCTCCTCCTCCTCGTCATCACCATTATTGTTCATCATCATCGTCATCGTCATCATTATCATCATCATCATCATCATCATCGTCATCACCATCATCATCATCATCACCCTCAACCTCATCATCATCATCATGGTCATCATCCTCCTCCTCCTCATCATCACCATCATTGTTCACCATCATCATCATCACCATCATCATCCTCATCATCATCATCATCATCATCACCCTCATCCTCATCATCATCATCATCATCATCATCATCACCCTCATCCTCATCCTCATCATCGTAGTCATCATCCTCCTTCTCATCATCATCACCATCATTGTTCATCATCATCACCACCATCATTGTTCATCATCATCATCGTCGTCATCATCATCACCATCATCATCCTCATCATCATCATCATCACCATCACCATCCTCATCCTCATCATCATCATCATCACCATCATCATCCTATTCATCATCATCATCATCATCAACCATCATTGTTCCTCATCATTGTCATCATTGTCATCATCCTCATCATCATCATAATCATCACCAGCATTGTTCATCATCATCATCATCCTCATCATCATCATCACCCTCATCCTCATCATTATCATCATAGTCATCCTCCTCCTCCTCATCATCATCACCATCATTGTTCATCATCATCGTCATCGTCATCACCCTCATCCTCATCATCATCATCATAGCCCTCATCCTCATCATCATCATCATAGTCATCCTCCTCCTCCTCCTCCTCCTCCTCATCATCATCCTCATCCTCATCATCATAGTAATCATCCTCATCATCATCATTATCATCATCATCATCATATTCATTATAATCACCATCATATTCATCATCATCCTCATAATCATCATCATAATCATCGTCGTCATAGTCATACTATTCGTGATCATCATCATCATAGACACTACCATGGTCCAAGGATAGGTTTTGGAGATCTTGACCATTGGTATGGGGTCCATTGTAAGGTTATAGAAGTTTAACATATTTCAATCCAAGTTTGATATGCATTTGATATTTAATATTTTAATATTTGATAAGCATAGATCAATCAAGTTGCATATTTAGTGAGCACTAAATCGCATATGCGATCAAACGAAGGTGCATTATATCACATATGCGATATGTGTTATATAAAAAATGTTGGGTTGCGTGCTGTGGGTTAGGTTTACTGTAGCAAAAGACATAATTCTTCTGAACCCGTGCACAAAGAACTATTCAACGTGCAATTTAATCATTACTTACATAATTCCATAGTTTTGTACAAGTTTGGGTGGATTTCAATGGGGAATGTATGTAATAGAGGTCGAAAGTCAGTGAGGAAGGTGATTACACTAGAAGAAGTTGAAAATAAAAAAGAAAAAATGAGGGAAGATTCAAGAAATCGTCAGCATTCATTACATGAGCAAATAGTTCCCATTACCCCTCAACAGATACCTGGCATAGAGGCTGAGGAAGATAATGCAACATTAAAGAAAGCTGGTGATACAGATGTTGATATTATTGATCCATTAGTAAATGGACAATCTTGTGAAGAGTTCAATAATTATGTTACTCTCGATGCAAATGTGACTCAGCAACAACCATGGCCGGTGGTTCAATTTCCTAATCAAAGTTGTCATCCTGTAGTGGATGTAAACGTCACTCCAGCATTTCAAACAGCAACAAATTTTGCATCAAAACGAAAGAGAAATCCTAAACGCATACAAGTGGATGAGAGCGAATTGACTTCCATGGAAGGTAAGGTGGCTAAATGCACTATCCTTCGTCATTGTTCTCAAATAATGAAACAATATTTTGATAATAAATCTGAAGCCAGTAAATGCCAACTGTTTTTAGCTTTGCTTAAATATAGAAATATGGCAACTGTTAGAAGAAATTTAGGCATACGAACAATGAAGAATACTGAATCAAGTAATCACATTGTTAAATCTCTTGTTGTTGCATTCACATCGATGGGTAAAAAAACTCGTTCACAGGACTATAATGTGGCTCGTCGTGTATTGGTTGAATCAATTGTATGTAGATCCACAAGACAACATCGTTTACTTAAATGCACATCACAAATTGTGCCTTTACATCCAAAGACATTTAAAAAATATTCAATAAGAAGAGACAACCTTGATGTAGAGGGACAAATGGAAACATTATGGGCATTTAGCAGTAGGTTTCCTCGCAAAGACATGAAGTTGGTCGAAGCAGTGAAGGGCCTAGTGCACACGTTTTGGCATGATAACACTACGCCTTCTTCTAACACGAAGGATGTGTTAAAACAATGTAGGGGTTCTAGAACAATGAAACTAAAGTTAAAAATTATCTTGACATGACACAAACTCAACTGTTCAAGATGTTTAAAGTTTCCCACGTAGAGCTAAGGCTCGGGCAAACATCTTTTGAAAAATGCAAGCCTTGGTATGTTAGAGTCAATACCATCCAGAACACTTGTTGTTGTAGATACCACATAGAGTTTGAACTATATTACCATACATTTGCACATATACGTTGTTTTTTGCATCCTAACCATGTGCAAGAATGATCAAGTACAGTACCGCCAATGTCATCCAGATATTTCGACCATATCATAATGTGTCTAAGGCAAGATGGGCAGACACATTACTTAAAACAATGTGTAGACAGTTCTTGCAACAATTGTGGTGGGCTATCATTATGGTCTAATTGCATCCATGAAAGTGAAGATCAAGCATTCAGAAATGCAATTGTCGAGAAGCAGAACTATCAATCTGAGACATATCAGCTACATGATGGGAAATAAAGCAGGAAGATTAAATTGGTGACTTCACAGGTAAATTGTTGAATATTGACATATTAATATTCATGTACACATTTTTTATGTGGTTTTATAACACTGTTTATTTTTTTACACCAGGTGCAAGTATGTGATTTTATTTCAGAGTTTCATGGAAAGATCCAACAGTACATTCAACATGTCGATATGGCACGGTGGAAAGATGAGCAATTCAGAATATGTCGGGACACCTTCCCTCGTGGAACAATACTATAAGTGGTTGAATTTGCAGAAAATTACACCCTACAACCAAAAAATGAAATACAAAGTCAATACTATCACACAGAGCAGGTGAGCATAATGGTGCATATCACCTATCGACATGGGACAGATAGCAATAAAGAGAAACGTGTGATAATGAAAGAAAGTCACTTCTACATAAGTGACGATCTGACCCATGACATCCATTACGTGCAACATTGCTTTAAATTATTCTATGATCATGTGATAGCTATGGATATACCATTTTATCGTCATTTCATTTGGTCAGATGGTTGTGCTGGACAGTTCAAGAATGCACATGTATTTGAATGGTTGTGTTTGTTGCACATAAAATACAAGGTGCCACATGAATGTAACTACTTTGAAACTGGTCATGGAAAAGGAGAGCCTGATGGTGTCGGTGCATGCATTAAAACTGCCCTTCGAAGGGAAGAGATGAAGTTTACAGGTGCTCGCCTTCGAGACGCTGCATCTATAGTGAAATGGTGTGCATCTGTCATGGGAGAACAAGCAACAAGGAAAAAACTAGTGTGAAGATTATTCTGGGAGGTGACAAATGTGGACCGATCCCAAACAAATTGGGTGAACACAGTGCATGCAACTTGACAGTTTCATTCAATTAGAAGCTCAGACAACTCAGCCCTACAAATTTGGACAATATTGAAGGATTGCTTTTGCAGTTCCTGTAGCATCGATGAATGGGATGATTCTGAGTATACAGATATCATTGATACATGCGATCTAGTGACACTTGGCACCAATTTCAATAGGTTTAATGAAATAGACCATTTGGAATATGATCAGACACATATTTCTATAGACTATGATCACATATCAGATCTCATACAAGCAGGTACATGAGTATTACCTAAATTATAAAATGCATTTATGTATTGTTTACTTGACCTAACCCTAATTTAATTTATGTAGAAATTAGAAATGCAAGATGTTATTTAAAAAATGTATTGTTAACTCGACATATTTCCTTTAGCAGGTCAGATATATGCAGTGGTTTCCCCAAAAAATAATGAATGGGGTTCTCACTATTGGTTGGCACGTTGCTTAGAGGGGAAAGAAACCATTCTCGAACTTGTTACAGATGATGAAAATATTGAATTCCCAACTAGTTCGATGGTTATAAAAGGGGAGTACTTGACACTTGCAGCACAACAAAAAAGGAAGGGTGGGTATGTATATCAAGATTATAGACCAGGAGCTATTGCATACCACTTCACCAACCTAGTAGTTGGTATAAACATCAAGTTGTGCACACTTGGTCACAAAAATAGGTCACGTGTACGATACTTGCTACCTAATATAGAGCATGAAAGGTTAATGGACACCATCAGCACCGGAGATGATCCAGATGGCCTACTTGTTTGAGTGCATTGTCAGGTGCGTTATTTAACCTTTAAAGTGAATGATAAAACACAATTTCAATTATTTAGCCTTAGTTTATTCCCAATGTAATAAACCTGTGATTGACTGATACCATTCACAGACATAATATTATTCACAGGATACTAGACACTATAAACACAATCGTACAACCTCGGGTGAGTTATCTATAAATCATGTTTGCACATTTTCATTGGGTTCTTTTTTTTTCTTCTTATGATGTTACTAATGTCTAGCCTTTCGTGTGCATAGGATACAAACACCATCTATGGCACATTGGAGGCGCTAAGAACGGTGTCTTTAGACACCAACAAATAGAATTCGGAAAATAACATGCTCTCGAGTTGTTGAAATTTACATTTTTTTATGTTTTTAGTTTAATATACATTTAATTACATTTCCATGTACAAATTGGAAACCAACTAAGGTTTCATGAAAACCAATTTTCATGCTATCACTAGGGTTGACAAGTTATGAGATGGAACTAGGATTTAGTGACCTCTTTACAAGTTAAGAGATGGAACTAGAAACACATGGACATGTACAAATTGGAAACCAAATAGGGTTTCATGAACACCAATTTGCATGCTATCACTAGGGTTGACAAGTTATGAGATGGAACTATGGTTTAGTGAGCTCTTTACAAGTTATGATATGGAACTAGAAACACATGGACACGT
>LPNX010195251.1:126576-139157 GCA_001517045.1 Pseudotsuga menziesii | reverse complement strand
AATTTGCATGCTATCACTAGGGTTGACAAGTTATGACATGGAACTAGGGTTTAGTGACCTCTTTACAAGTTATGAGATGGAACTAGAAACACATGGACACGTACAAATTGGAAAGCAACTAGGGTTTCATGAACACCAATTTGCATGCTATCACTAGGGTTGACAAGTTATGACATGGAACTATGGTTTAGTGACCTCTTTACAAGTTATGAGATGCAACTAGAAACACACGTACATGTATGGTATGGTGTGGTACATGTTATTATGGTATAGTATCTAGAACTAGTATGGTATGGTATGTTAGTATGGTATGATGTTAGTATGTCATGGTACATGTTAAGTTATTATTGGGTATTGTAGGGTATGATGTTAGTATTGTAGGGTATGGTATGGTATACTACAATGGTATGGTATGTTAGTATGGTATGATGTTAGTATATTATGTTATGGTATTGTTGATCCTAGATTTGTTATCATTTTTTGGCAGATAAATTACTCATTTAACCACATATTTTATTATCTTTTGTATACTTTATGACACGCAGATCATTATTCAACCTCAAGTTTGAGTGTTTTTAAGGTTTATATAAATTATTTTATTATTACCATTTTTATGGTTTTATTAATTAAAAATAATATTATTAAAACATATTTGATGTATTAAATGGTTTGTATAATTGTTTTCAGGTTTTATAATCTTTTTTGGCCAAGTTAATACGCAAAACGCATTCAACCTTGTTTTTGCACAACATGTCCAGCTTGGCGTCTAGCTCGTCATTCAGCCCGTTGCATGAAAATCGTTGGTGGTTTGCCAAATGTCGAAATGTGTTGCTGTAGACTCCATTCTTGAAGCACGCCAGCAGGTAGACACTCTATTTTCCCTAGATCGACACCCATCGTATCCAGCTCACATCCCAGCCTTCCGTTCAGCACTCCGTCCAGATCTCCCATCAGACTGCGCGCTGCTGAGAATTAATTTCGGACATTAAAATGTTGGAATAGTCTCCAAACGATATGGTTATCCACGTGTATGGTGATGGAGCTATGTTCTAGATACTTGCCAGCTTGCGTTCTCCTTTGTTCGCCACCACATCAACCATCCACGCATTGGATTGATGCATTCAACTCACACCCTAGAATATTTTCCACTACGCTCTCCTTTGTTCGCCATCAGTCACTTGCTGTGCTTAGAAAGAAACTCGTGCGCCACCTCTACAGTTCGTTCATGCTAAAGAGAATCTTGTGCGCCACCTTTGAATACTATTTGCGCTGAAGAAGGGAGATGCTTATGCGCTAGCCTATGATTAATTCAATTTCCATTATAGTCGACTAAATTCAGAGAGAATTCGACCACTAAAGGGTCGACTTGCTCACCCCTGTAAATCATTATATAAAGCAACCTTTGTAAGAGAGCTCATCTAGCTAAAAAAATTAGTTAGTTAGCAGAGTTAGGAGAAGATTTATTGCTGTGATTTACTCTTAAACTTTGTATTTCTGTCCCACCATCTGAATAAAGAGTTGTATGCATTGTTGTTAAAGATTACGTTTAAGTAAAAGTTTGCCAGGCATCACCCTTGATTGTTGAGAGGGCCCCCCATCAACCAGAGGTTCATTTTCTTTGTTTAGCTTAGTTTTTGTTTTGTTTTAGCTAGTCTAGTTTAATTTCTAGTTTGCTTCCATTAGATTATAGTAAATGCTATTTTATTTGTTTTCTGTAATACATTAACTTAGTTTTATTTCGAATTTAATTAGTTAGATGCGCACATAGCTTGCTTTTAGTTATTTTCTTTCAGTCATTTTGTTTCCAGTTATTTCATTTCCAGCATTACTTTCAGTCTTTGTTTTCAGGAATATAGAATAAGTTGTTTTTATGAATTTAGAATAGATTCAATTCTGTTATTTCTTTTCATGTTTTGAATTTATGCAATTTAATTACCATTTTATTTATTAGTTTAATATGCAATGATTCCTTTTGTTCATGAATTAGTTTCAGGTTAATTTGTTGTTAAATAGGTTTCTTTATTGTTTTGATGCATTAGAATTACATATGCATGGCTTCAATTGAAGATTAGTTCATTTAGGTTAGTTTTTACCATTTTAACTATGCAGACTGTCATTCGAACAACCTGTTCAGTCTGTCATTCAGCCCTTAGTTCTGTTTTTAGTGTTTTTATGTGTTTTAAGATTGTTTTTAGTTTTGTTTTGTGAATGTCTGAATTATGTTTTGACTATAATAGTTAGATGACAATTTTGTTTGACATTAAAATTAAATTTTAGTTGTTTTAAATTATTTATTAAAATTTTATCATTTTCCTTACTTCTTTTACTCTAAACAAAGTTTAAGTTATTCTTAAGTTTTGTTTCTGATTTTGTTTTGTTGTTGTATGGTTTTATGTTTATTCCTTTTGAATTGATTTATTTGTTTGTGTGCAAAATTTGGGGTTATGTGTGTTTTTCTTAATATGTTTTAGGGTGTCTTTTTTTGGAAGAACTTGTAGGATAGAACCTAAAGTTTTATACTTGCTTCCTTTTAAGTTTTCTTTATTAAGTTTTCTTTACTAAGTTTTCTACTTGCTTCTTTTATTAAGTTTTCTAGTTTCTTATAAGTTAGTTTTTTCTTGTACCCTAGTTTCCCATTTGAATAGTTCATTGTTGATTGTACTTCAATTTAAAACTTATTTTCAATTGTCTAGTTTATTTCAATTTAAGTACTTTAATAATTGCATTCTTAGGAGTTTGACTCAGCTTTTCATTTTGAAATATCTTTCGATCTTTTCTTTGTTAAAATATTTACACGACACCATCTACCTTCGCATATATTTTGTGTCAACTCTAAGCTTACCAACCCCGGTTGATAATAAAAAAATAGGTGAATTAATTTAGACATAATAATACACCCAACATGTATGTTATTGTATGTTAGTATGGTAGGCTATTAGTATCATAGGGTATTGTAGGGTATGTTATTGTATGTTAGTATGGTATGTTGTTAGTATCATAGGGTATTGTAGGGTATGATATGGTATATTACACATGCATGCATGACTTAGTGTTATGATGTTAGTGTATGTAATTTAGGTAGTGTAAGATATGGTTATGATGTTAAAAAGTTGAGGATAGCCATAATGTTAAAAAGTTGATGAGTCATAAATTCTTCTTTTAAGTATTGGAAATTCATACTAGCACACATGTGAACCACACATATCATTATATCACATAGGTGAACCACACATATCATGTTCCAAGATCAAGTCAACCATATATGTATAAATTTGAACCTTGCTTTATATTATATATGTATACAAATAATGTTAAAAAAATTGGCATGCCACATGGCCATAATACAAAATAGTGGATCAAACTATATATCTGTGTGTATAAAAACAAAAACTTACATCTATGTATCCCCCTATACATTTATTCTAGTTATCCCCCCTTTCACTGCCACTACCAATGTCTTTGGAGACGTCTAGCTTTCTTTTTCGACTGCTCACTGGTGATCCCCATCGCTGAACAAGAGGGATAGGTCACACCAGTGGAGATTGTAGAAAAACCAAATTTTATAAGTTAGTTTACCAACCTATAAAAATTCTATGTACACTTGTTCAAATTCCAAACCAATATAACATTTTTACTTACTGTACATGAGTAAGTAATGGTGGGTCATGGGGCCTCACTAGAAGTGACCCTGATTAGGTGCTCTTCAAGCACCACTTGCTCATTATCAAGATGCATAAAAATATATATATATGTCAATGTCAACAAATATACATGTACATTGGGGGGGAAGAGATGGGTCACTAATTTGGATCTCTTCAAGCACCAAATTAAAGAAAGCGATACACAAACGTACAAAGAAAGCGGTACATAAACGTACCTACTGGCTCATTAGAGGTGGGTCACTGATTTGGTGCTCTTAAAGCACCGGTGCCTCACTAGAAGCCTGTATAAAGTAACATATATGTCAATTTCAGATAATAAAAAGAATCATAGACATATATACTACATGGACAGAAAATGATGTTTTTGAAGAAAGTGAAACATACATGTACCTGGCGGGGGGGAAGAGGTGGGCCGACAACAACCTCGCTTTGGTGCTCTTCAAGCACCACTATCTCAATATATTCCTGCATAAAGTAACATATGTCAAAGAGATGCATAAATGTACAAAGAGAAAGCACCAAATCAGAGAAAGCCATACATAAATGTACAAAGAAACCGATACATAAACGTACCTACTAGCTCATCATAGGTGGGTCGACAACAACCTCGCTTTGGTGCTCTTCAAGCACCACTGTCTCAATAGATTCCTGCATAAAGTAACATATGTCGATGTCAAATAATACAAAGAAAAATAGACATATCAATGGGGGAAATAAGGAAAAGGATACTTGCATGTACAAAAAGCAATATAATCAAGAGTTGCAATGTATAAATATATTTGGGGAATGTGAGGAGGTGTGTAACCACTGGATCGATTAACTAGTAATGAGAGAAAAGGAATTTTACTTGTACTAGTGAAGAAACTTGCTTTTTGGACATATTCATCAAACTCACGTTCCTACATACAAAATAATAAAGATACAATTTGATAATTTCAAAAAAATTAAAAAGTACATGTTGAATCATTAAAATCACAATTAAAAGAAAGCAATCCATAAACGTACATGTTGGCTCGTCATAGGTGGGTCATCGATATGGTGCTATTCAAGCACCGGTGCCTCACTATAAGCTTGCATAAAATAAGATATGTCAAATTCAGATAATAGAAAGAATCATAGACATATATACTACATGGATGGAAAATGATGTTTTCAAAGCAAAACATACATGTACCTCGCGGGGGGGAAGAGGTGCGTCGACAAAAACCTCGCTTTGGTGCTCTTCAAGAACAAATGGCTCAATGGATGCCTGCATAACGTAACATATGTCAATGTCAGATAATACAAAGAAAACGAGACATATACATGATGGACGAAAATTGATTTTTCCAAAGAAAGCGAAGCATATTTAAAATAATACCTACATCTCGAAATCTACTTCTACATGATAGGGACTAGGTTGGGATTCAATGTACTCATCCTAATCACCCTGCATAAAAGATATTGTATCAAAATTAGGATGTATTGAATGTTACAATCTCTACTTTAAATATGTAAATAACGTTGACAAATTAACAAGTATATTTCTTACCGCTAATGGTGAAGAACCAAACCCATATGCAATATTGACAGCAGCATCAATGTTCTCAACATTAATCGGTGGATTATGTGACTCTAGGGTGCCATGGGACACCAGCTGTATATTTGTTCACATAATTTGTTAGATAATTAAATAGAAATAAATTGTGAAACAATTGAAAATTGTGATATGAAACAAAATATAATATGAAAATAATGAGTTTTACTTACAAATCAAAGTAATCCATCGCTCTGGAAGTCTCAAGCAGGGCCATAACTTATGCCTCCACATGATGTGCAAGGGTGTGGAGTAACACGATGCTCTGAACGCTCTGTGTCTCCTGTGCGATCTATAGTTGGATCCTTACTGTGTGATGGGCCGGCCTTAGAAGTGCCAACCCCTTGGACTACATTGCCTTCGACATCAATCCCATGCTGAAGCAATGTATCTGCCAAGTCAAATAAGGCTTCCTGTGTATCCTCAATCACAGGACCCGCGGGAGGATATAGCCGAGGGGGTTTTGGTGTGTGTGGAGGGCATGGCACACGGTTACACTACTACATTTCGACCAAAAATTCGACAATCGTATTGTCGGATTTTTGACACTTCCCTGTCGCATGTACGACACTATGATTTTTTTTAAGCATCGATGGATTTTCGTCGGTTATCCGACATCTTTTAAATCCATCGGTAAAGAAGCACCTTAGTTTACCGTCGGTTAAATGTACATCGTCGATTATCCGACATTTAATTCATAATAAACTTTAAACGTAAGCGTCGGTTAAGCGACTGTGGAGAAAACATACGCGTCGGTTAAGCGACACCATGGCCGTCGAAGAAAGCGACGGTATTGAATTTAAAAAAAAAAATCACCTACAGGCCCTCACGTAACCGACGGCTATAAAATGTAAGCATCGGTTAAGCGACAGCATGGCCGTCACTTAACCGACGGTATTGAATTTTTAAAAAAAATAACCTACAGGCCGTCGGTTATAAGTGTTTTTTTTTTTAAATCACCTACAGGTCGTCGCTTAACCGACGGATATAAGTGTTTTTTTTTTTAAATCACTTTCAGGTCAAGGGCACTTCCACGTTTATTAATGGTTCAGCTTTCAAGTTGCTAACTAGCTGCGTCAGTTGCAAATAAAATTGTCACTGTAATCATAACAGCTATCTTTCTTCAATTACACTTGTCCCAACCCATGTTATTTTACAACTAGCATCTTGGCTGGTTTTGGCAGGCCACAAGTTTGGGAATACAGCTAAGACATCTTTAGATCAATTGTGTTAATGTTGATCACATACATCACTTTGATGTTGATAATCAGCATGTTTTGTTATTGTTCAGCTAGGGAAAAATAGCATAGCATTACATATTTTTTTATTTGCCATTCATAAGAGGAAAAGTAAATATTATGTCATTATGATTTTATATATGTGGGTTGCTGACATACATGCAAATCAAGAGAAGCCAAACCAGTTGCAAGACACTCTTCTTCTCGAATTGCTGGTTACTGATGTTTATATTTTGTTAAAGCGTGAGGGTTATTTTTGAAGATTTCAAACATTCCAACAATATTTAAATTGCAGTGTGACAGTGGCATCAATCTTAGCACTAGCCATAATTGCAGTATGGAAAATGACATCAAACTCAGCACTAGCCATGAACATGGAGGCTGCTGGAATTCTGTGGAGATACGTCTTACCACCTATGGTGAGCATTGCTACACTCAAGGAGAGTAGCAGCATTTTAACATCTTCCGTTTCTTTGATGCATGTCTTGGTATTTACAAGCATTGGTCTTTTACAATAGTTGGATGTAATTCAAGTTTCACATACATCTTTTTGTATATACCTTGATAAAAGGAAACATCCCAATAGGGAAAGCACTTCAATTTTATCAAGAGAATTGGGATCATTAAAGAGAAGGATAGTTGTTTATTGTTCTGCTTCTCTCAGTAGCATCCAAATTGTACGTTACTGGAAAAGACAACAAGAACACTAATAAGACAGGAATGGCCCTAAGACAACTAAAAACAAATGCTAAACCCTATGGTGGCCCATCCTTTGTAATTGGAGATTGCAATAGCAATTTTTGCAAGCACATGGCAGCTAGAAGAGGGTATCTTGTATGACAGATGGGTAAGGGGCTGTTTTTGCAACTTGGAAAGCACGAGAGAAGATGAACTTATCAATTGTTTGCTTGGGCACAAGAAAATCAGAATTTTTTTCTTGTCTTCTCCAAGGAACCAAATGGCTCCATTTTCCTCAGTTGGGTAGCAGAAAAGTGAGGAGAAAATATGGAGAGAGAGGTGGTGCTACAGAAAAATCAACAAATCACATCCCATTGACACAACACTCTATAAATATGTGGAGAAACTTGGCACTAGGTGAAACTTTGGTGGGAGCTACAGATGAATAATTTATATGTTTTAAGAACGATTAGATTGGCTCAATGAGTGAAAGCCCATTTGCTTGATAAACAAGGGAATGGACTTGTGAAGCACATAAGTATATCACCCAATGTGAGGACAAGACTTCAAAGATAGTAAGATAAGGCTGAAGCAGCTTCAGTTTATTGGCTTCAAACAGGTGATATCCCAACCAAAGACTTATTGAAATGTTCACCTATAAAGAAGGCCCTTGAGAAGATCTCTGCACTCAATATGCCTCAGGGGAGAATAAGGCAGCAGACTGAGATTGAAAAGGCATTTATATCCCATTCTAAAATGGTATTCCAAACTTAAGGCATCAATGAAAATCGTAAGAAGGCTATGCAAAACTGTGCTGACCATCCCACAAGTGATAAAAGCTAACTCACAGACAACATTTAGCCACCAGTCATTGATGCCAGCTAGAAGAGCTATCGGTGCCTCTTTCAAATATGGTTGATGGCAAGTCACTAGGATAAGATTGTATCCCATGTAAACTTTAGAAGGCTACTGGAGACTTTGCTAGTCAGACCTATAAGTGTACAAGGAAGCAGTCAGAATGTAATAATTAGGTATAATCTGAATAAATAATATTAAAATAATAACCAAGGGCAACAAACCAAAACTAACTATTAGTTGGAGGTCCACACATTCTCCACACTCTTGAATGTGTCCCACGGGATAATTGTGAAGGCCCTTTCTCTGAGAATTGAGGATATCCTCCCCTAAAATATAAGGCAAGAGAAGACTTGTTTTATAGAGGGTTTCAGTTGAAGCAGAGCACCTTTGGGGAAGAATATACCTCCCTATTCAAAAAGAAAACCACCAGAGCAAGGATTCGTATAGGTAAGTTTTCACAGGGTTGCCAAAGGCAATCCTGGTAAAGCTGGAATAGGGGGTGTGGGGTAGTCAAAGATGAGGGCACCTTCAGATACTAAGTTACCAGGATACAGATATGGATTCGAATACAGATTTGCCAGATTTTTTAAAACTCTAGATCAGGATACGGCAAGGAGTTCATGTACCATAAGTTCATAACTAATTATTTGATGAGTTGTAACCATGATTGATATTGATCATTTTAAAAACCATTTTAGCATGAACTTGAAGCAGGGCATAACATTGTTTTTGTGAGCCACATCCACATGTCTCTATCAGCAGGGATAAAGTGGTTTTCTTGAAGGCAATGGCAACACTAAATAACAATGTAGGTGAAGTGAGCAACAACATAGCACATAAACATAGATCAGCCCTTGACAGCAGGCCTTAACCATAAAGATAAATCAAATAAAAAGGTTGAGAGTAGACCTTGATATTGATACATTACAGTTCAAGAACAGATATTGACATAAGGATAGATCAAACCTTGAACGAGAATGGGGTTTATCAGTTATGTTTTTAGCCATTAGGTGTTTAGGGTTTTAAGTTTTTCATTAAAAGAAAATTTTTCTGGCTGGTGTAAAGCACAGCAGCATCTAACCTTTGATGAGCTACACAAGTTAAAACATAACCCTCCCTTACTAGAAAGGTTATGTTTTGGGCATAGCACAGATAAAAGACATTAACTACAAGAAAGGCCCTTTACTGAGCATAGTAGTATTCCTAGGACATATTGTTTTTGCATGACCCACAAAGCAAGGTCTTGAGTCTTACATAAATACTGCTATTTATTAATTTATAGAATCATATCACAACAGCAAGAAAATGTTTTAAGCAGGATGGCCAAAGAAAAGTCTCATATTAGTGTTTAACGTAGATATATAAATAAACTGTTAGATGTCTAGAGAATGTTAGCTGAATAAATGCAATATGTAAAAAGGGTTTAGAAATTTGAACCATGGGTGAAATTTTTAAATGAAGCATATCAAAGGCAGTAATTAATAAGGAAGAATAAGCATGGATTGTTAACAACTAAGGTCTCTCACTTTGAATGGGAATGTTTTTGCACTTATCATTGTTAAGGGTTAATCATAGATCTAAATTGCATCTCTCTCTAGATGGTCTAGCACAGGCCCAAGTGGACCCGGTTGCTCTTGCCTCATGGACCTGCCAGTGCCTAGTTCAACCCTCTAGTTGGTTCTATGCACTCACCTGCCCCTGCTTGGACCTCTTTTTAAGTTCAATGGTGCTGCCGGTAAATACTAGGCTACTAGCAACCCAAGGTTCCTGCTTGTATAACACCACATGGCACTCTGCTTATAACAGCTCAAGGGCCCTGCCTTAGGTAACTCTGGCAAGGCATATGTTGATGTAGGTTCATCTAAATGCCAAGGAATTTATATATGATCCCAACAACCAAGCATTGCAGCATATCAAAGGCTCCCTCATTCCCCACTGCATGGGCATTTCAGGGGGAAACCTAAAGATGGGAGTTAATCCTAAAGAAGGTGCAGAACTTGCCAAACAACTGCAACCTGGTGAAACCTACATGCTTTAATTGGGAGTAGAGGATAGAATAAAGACTGAAATGAATTTATGAAGTGGGGATCTTAGAGTTGACTGGATCATGAAGTCAGAACATGGCTCACTGTACAGCCCATACCACACCACTGGAATATAACTCTCTAGAAGGGGCAGCTTTATGGGCTGACCAGTTAAAAACTTAAAATAATGGAAAAAAGTAGAAGTAGAAGGGCTTGACAGGAGTGACCAAAGCAATCTGGATATCATCCAAAACTTGGCATTTAAGATGAGTAAAGCATAGTTTGATGACCTAATCAAAAGCACTTTCTTGTAGCCAGGAAAAAATATAAGATAAAATCCACGAGATGACCTACGTAAATATTACATCCCATTAATAGTATCTATATGTCATTAGTTAAGGACTTACCCAATCTATCACAAATGATGAATTGGTCTTCCCAACATCAAATAATCCCACTGCAAGGCTGATAATATACATAAGCTTCTTCTTATGGGTGGATAAGTGGTGCTCATTTCATTCAGCATCACCAATAATCACCACAAGAGCATTGTCTAGCCTTGAAATGATGAAAAATATTCACAATTGCTTGCTACATTGGACTGGACCATAGATAAAGCCTCCATCCCCCACATGGTTGTCTTACTTCTACAGACCTACCTTGCATGACCTTTATACCCAGAATCTAGATCATGTAGAAAAAAATACCACCAGTGACTTCAGGATCTAGATAGGGCTCTCCAGTGACTAGAAGTATAAGAATATAATCTATTCACTGAATAGTGAATACTATCCTTCAAGTGGCTATTCCATTGATATCAAGGATTTCTTTCATGAAAGCACAACTAAAATTAGAAAAGAAGACTTAACATTGCTGTGAAGCCAGACACTATTTAAATGCTTAGAATAACATATGTCACAAATATTATATCAACCATCATTTCAGATGCCTTTAACACACTGGTATTTTGCTAGTGGAATAGGTAAAAATTATTACGAAAACTTGAATTGCTCAGAAAGAAGATTTCTACAACTCAAATATGTAGACCTTGCTTGAGTCTTCATGTAAAATGTGTTCCCATTTTATTTCAACCTAGATTTCAAATACAATAAGAAGGGCATTTAGAGTCTAGACAACCTTCTAACACAAATGGTCCAAAAATTTAGAATTTCATTATAAAAACCAAAATTTTAGAAATGAGAAATATCAATGATGCACGTTGGTTTTCTGTTGAATATGCCCAGTTACTTACATCAATTTCAATAAACCTATCCACCACTACCATAAGTATTCTACTACCAATAATTTCCCCGACAGCACTTCTCTCCACTCTAAGCATGTTCTCAACATACAAAGCATTCCACTGAAAAGCATAAGACAAAAAACACAATTATTCCACATAGACATAATCATTTTTTATTATAACCATGACATTTCTTAGTATGTGCTCGGAACTATAGAATGCTGATAGCTATAAAGAATGACATCATAAAGAATATTCAATTTACAAAAACAACAAACTATGATACCAAGTGTCGTGTACACGTATGCCTAAAGCCAAATGTAAACAGACTAAAATATAAGAACTTCTAATAAATATTTTCCTCTCATTCATGGCAAATTACATAAACCACAACATTTTAATAAAAAACCTAGTAAACTACTAAACTTAACTCACCTTTAGCTACATCTTTCATATTTTACATTTTCAAGTCATTTAGCATTTGACTTTCAGATGAGAGTGAGCCGCAATTTTCCTAACCCCAATAATTTTATTGTAATGTCCTGTGTTTTTTTATTGGCAATTGTGCACAACATGATAGAAGAAGCATTCCATAGGAAAAGTGATTGAATTGATTATAGAAAAGTGAAGTGATTGAATACATTTTGAAAATCTAGCTCCTCTATTACAGAATGTAAGCCAATCTTGCACAGATATCTTCAGTGTGCACATGTTAAGGTGTTAGCAACTAAATGTGTTTATTGAGGATAAGGCTATGGATAAGCATTGGTCTATAATTTTATGGGTTTCGGCATGGGTTCAAACATTCATTGCTGACATATGGAACCTTCTATTGGCTTATATGTATTGTTGGGAAGTAAACTCCCAATAATCTATGGTTCATGCCTAGCACAGTTTCATATTACAAAATTAAGGATACTCCTCTCGCAACCCTCCTGATTAGAGGATACTTGGTGGATATTACCACCCTTTAACAATATAAAGAGCTGATCTTAGTCAGTATCAGAGTTATCCATCTCCTTAATCATGGAATATAAGTACCAAATTATTAACCCCTCTATCACCAACTTCAGCATATTTTGAGATTATGTTCAAATTTTAGGCAATTTTTAAAAGCCTAAATTAAAATTTCTCAAACATCCTATTAAATTTGTTCTCCTGCAAGGAAGGCCCATGAAAGGAAGGCTCATGCAGGTAAGGAAAGAGAGAAACACAAAGGTTGGCCAATGCAAGCAAGGAAAGAGATCAAATATGCAAAGGAAGGCCCATGCAAGTGTTGTTGTTACCCTTTTGAAGGAAGGT
>LPNX010195251.1:108813-123376 GCA_001517045.1 Pseudotsuga menziesii | reverse complement strand
AAAAATGAGTTGTTTCTCTTTGTGTATTATTTACATTGAAAATTCTCTTTTTTACTGTGTACATTGAAAATGGGTGGTTTCTCTTTTGTATTGTGTATATTTCAATTTAGGTGACATCTAATTTTTTGTTAGTTAGGGTTTTATTGATGGTATTAAGATTGTGTATGATCTTTCATCCTTGTCGCAATACCCACTAGCTTTTTTGAAATGTGTTTGGCCTAGTTGGCCCTAGTTGGTTGTCAACTTTGGCATAAGAACTACAAAGAAGATTTCAATAGATACCCACTAGCCTAATAATTGTACCAATGTTCATGGTTGTAAAAAAGATAACTTTGGTAGCAAGAATGGTACCACTAAAGGTGTAAGATAATGAACCTAGGCCTACATCTATTTATATGAGTGAGTGTAGGAAATGAACCTAAGCGTCGGATATGCGATAGCGATTTCCAAAGGCGTCGTTGCTTAAGCGACGCTTACTAACGCGCTGTTGCTTAACCGACGGTTATGAGAATAGCCGCCGCTTAACCGACGCTTGTGGCCACATTTACAAAAATAAAATGTATCCTTGTGATTTTTGGTAAGTTTAAAAAGAGAAATCCACGCGCCGTCGGATTTTTCCGTCGGATTTTGGATCAAAATGTAGTAGTGTTAGGATCCTTCCCTGCCCCTTCCCTATCTTGGGGCATCCCATGACCAACACCCTGGAATCCTAAGATATCGAAATAGTTAACATGTTTCCCTAGGATGAATTCTGCATACAACTTCCCAAGGAAATAAAATGGGATGTCCCTATTCCCATGAGGGTCTTCATCGAAGACCATATACCAACGATCCATCCAATTGGCCTTTATATTTGGTTCCACCCACCAGTCTATGGAAATGTGTGCTCGACGTGTCGGTGGAACCAATCTGGTGCTAGGGTCCCGAAATAATGAAAGTAATTGGTCTTTTGTAATCTTTAGGTCTTTGATATCTTTATAACTCAAACTATCGGAGTAGTATTGCCTCGTGGATTCTCTATACGAGATAATGTTGTACATAGCTCCTTGGGCATTGGCAATTGTGTTTGTTATTGTGTCCAATGCCTCGGCTAAATATTGTCTCAAATGATCCCCCCCTCTAATAGATGAGCTAAGGCGCCTCAATGCAGCCAAACGCACCAGAATCTGAGTCTCGGTCTTCTTTCCCCTTCGGGTTTGGGTTTGGGTTTATGCTTGCGTTCATGTTTGGGTTAGGTTCTTGGTTATTAGTGGGTTCGTTTTCCACAGTATCTTGCTCATTTGTGTTATCTGTTAAGATTTAAACAAAGAAATACAAATTTTTTAATTTATCATTCTTTAATTTAATTCAATTTTTCTATTAAATTTGTTTTAAACAAATATAAAAACTATGAAATTAACAAAAACAATAAATATTTGAAAAAAAATTGTTATTGATATGAGTAGTTACCTGACATTGGAGCCAAGCCACCTCCAAATCAACCTCCAAATGCTCAAATGCAAATTGCCTGTGTGGTTTATCGCCTGTGCAGTTTCTCGCTCTCCTGAAACGTTGATTAGTGCAAATTCCAAATGAGGCCCACGGCCTCTGTTTTTTTTTTCCACATCGCATATGCGATATATCGCACTTGCGATATATATCGCATATGCGATACTGCTTTAGTAACTTTAACCTTGTCTTTGGGCTCGGGTTATTCCAAATGTACCATCAATAACGCATATGCGTTATCGATTTACACTTCGGAAGTGTGTTTCCGATTTCTTAAGTGGCACTAAAAAGTGGAGCCAACTTCGTGCGAGCGCCCCAATATTAATAATAAAGTTATAACCTAACTATACATTTCTTTTGATATTTATAAAGACAAACACCATTTAAAGGATTGCACATTTGTTAGGGTTGAGGGTGTGAGCCAATGTTAGGGAATTATGGTTGACCCATGGAATCCCAGGTTTGATTTTCTTCGAGGGGGAGGGAGGGTTAATTTCTATTAAGGCCCGACGTGACCACGTTGATAGTTCTACTTGTCGCTAGACAAGTTGTTCTTACATCCAACATTTAGGATGACCAAAAACCTAAGTTTACAGCATCATGAATGGATATTCAACATTACATGAAGGTCCTAGTCTTAGGTGGCAAGTTAGAAAAAATAGATTACACATTTAAAATCAAACTAAAAAAATTATCATTAAAAAAACGTAAACATATAATTAGAAAAAAAATTAAAACAATTTAATTTACAACTATATTCTCAAATATTCCAAAAGAAAAAGCACTTGTAAGATTATATTCTCATGTCTTCCCAAAAGAGGAAGCACTTTCAAGATTATTCACTTAAGTTCATTTAAAAGGAACTACTTAGAAACACAAAATTTGCATATTTTATATTTGTTTGCACAAATTTCAAAGCAAATGTTCCTAATGGAAAGGAGATTGTACATGTACCTTATTCAAGTTAAAAGTTTATTTTAAAGGAGATTATACCTGTACCTTTCTCAAGTCAAAGTTTATTTTAAAGGAGATTATACCTCTACCTTTCTCAAGGTAAAGTTGTTTTTTTTAAGTATTTTTTGTTAGATAAAGTTGCAATGGTTTTTATATAGGTTATTTAGTCATTAAAAACATCTTGTGTCAAATCATGATATAACATTCATACACTAATAAGTTTTTTTTACTACTTTACTTTTTTAAGAAAAGAAAGTACCTAAAAATTGACATAATCATGAAGAAGATGTACTACCTTATTTTTTTTGAAAAAAAAGGCACCTAAAAATTAACACAATTATGAAGAAGATAATGACCTCTTGTTATTTTACTTTTCATCCTTTTCCTGCCTACTTCTTGGAAAAAAAATACCTGGAAATTGACAGCATTATGAGAAGATAATGGCCTCTTGTTATTTTTAATAATTTATTATACTAAAAAATGTTGCTGCCTTACCTTCTGCACTTTTCTCACAATTGCACATGTCCTCCCAATGCAAGCATGATAATCTCGATGAATAACCTTTTCTCACAACTAGACACGTTCTCCCAATGCAAACATGATAATCTTGATGAATAACTGAACAAAGGTCCAACAAAGAATCCCAACAATCATAAGAGATTGTTGATCCCGTGAACTACCACTATGATTCAACTTCTACGATTGATCGTAAGTTTGCACCAAAATGATTATAACTGATACTTCATCATTCAAACAAAAAATCAAAATTTCAAGAGCGACCAATACTTATTGGCGTTCACCTTGCAAGAGTTGAGTGATTATTGTAATTATGTTGGTTTACTCAAATGCAAGATTGATAGATACAACACTTGGACCCAAGTGATAAATTTAGCCCGCTTAAATACTTCTCGGAGAACTTGGTGGCAACTTAATACGATGAAGGGAGGCTCTATGTAACGAGGAAAGATTAAGTCAATAAATCGAAAACCTTCGTGACTAGCTCTGCTCTTTGAGTTGTAATGACCTGTAGCTCTTGAAGAGCGTACGCATTTAATAAGTGGTGAGTGAATAAATCATAAATAAATAAGTGGTCAACAAAGATAAGTGGTGAGTGAAGAAATCATAAATAAGTGGTCAACAAAGATAAGGAGAAATGACCAGTTGAGTGGCGATGTAAATCATAAGAGAGAACGCAACTCCAATCACCGTATCACCATGGACAGGTTTCGAGTCTCGACGACACGCCGGAGGATAGCCGCATCACACGTGACCTAAATTCCTTTTAACAATTACAACGATCAGCCCATGTGTCTCTCTCATGGAGCCATCGCCTTAATAACATCGCCCTCCGCATCCTATATGTACAGCATTTGGGAATGATAATTACACAACCCAGGGAGTAGATTCTGCAATAGCAAGCAGCAGACCATCAAGCAAAACCGTTGGTTCCGAAATCTAAAGAAGGATGAGATTGGGGTCGGCAATTCTCGTGCTCTACTTTTCATTTCTTGTTCTTTCGCTATCCTCTGTAACTCATGCCCAGCGAAGAAGTGGCAGTCGTTACGGAGGGGAGCAGCAGCGCCGGCATGATGAAAGCTCATCAGGGCCATGTCGGAGGCTGCAGCGGCTACGCGCCCACGAGCTGTCTGAATCGGAGTCGATAAGATCTGAAGGTGGCACCTTCGAGTTTTCGAGCGGAGAAAACAACGAGGAATTAGATTGCGCAGGCGTTGCCTTCTTCAGAAAGACGATAGAAAGCAACGCCATCGCGATTCCCCAATATCCAAGCGCCCCGGAGCTGGTTTACGTTGCCCGAGGTAGGCTAATACTGCAATATGTTTCACGATTATTATAATTGCTTGTACATAACATATAACATAGATATACCTGTGCAGGTAAGGGCAGAGTGGGCATTGTTCTCCCGGGCTGTCCGGAGACTTTCAGAGACGATTCTTCCTTTCGAGGGCGCTCAGGCCGCAGATCAGAGGGACGGCGCGAGGAAGAGGAAGAGGAAGAAGACGAGGATTCCAGTCAGAAGGTGAGGCGAGTGAGGAGAGGAGACGTAATAGCGATATTTGCAGGAGCAGCCCACTGGTGGTACAACGACGGCAACGAGCCTCTCCAACTCATAGCCATTGCTCATACAGCCAGCCCTCATAATCAGCTCGGTCGAAGGAGCTACCGCGTAAGCATCCCGAACAATAATCATTTTTAGTACTGCTTATGTTATAGATACTTTTGTTTCTTTAATAGCTGACTGACGGTGTATAGATGTACACATATTGTACAGCCCTTCTCTCTGGCTGGGCCAAGCTCAGGTTCATCATCTCGTCGTAGTCCTCGTGAGGAGGGAGAGGAAGAAAGAAGAGATATTGGGGGCAACATTTTGGCAGGGTTTAGCACGCGCAGTTTGGCTGAAACGTTGGGCGTGGAGTTAGAAACTGCAAGGAAGCTTCAACAGAATCAGCGATCACGACTCTTTGCGAGGGTTGAACATGGCCGGCGACTCAGCTTGCCTGGCCCAGCTCGATCTCGAGATCCTCCTCGGCAGAGAGATGATGAGATGATGCAGCAGTTGCATCAAACTCATAATTCATCTGCAAATGAGAATGAGAATGGCGTTGAAGAGGTTGTGTGCGCACTGCGTGTAAAGCACAATGCCGACAATCCCGATGATGCTGATATCTACGTAAGAGATGGGGGACGAATGAATATAGTGAACCGCTTCAAGCTTCCTGTGCTCAAGTATTTGGGATTAGGAGCCGAGAGGGTTATTCTCCGTCCGGTAAGCAACATATATTTAACTTCATAGTCCAATTCAGTTGTATATATACATAATATAATGTTAATGTATATGTCGATCGTTGCAGAGAGCATCGACTGCTCCTTCGTGGAGGATGAACGCGCATGGTATAATGTATGTGACGAGAGGGGAGGGGAGAATTGAGGTGGTTGGAGAGCAAGGGAGGAGCCTGTTTGATGGGCGTGTGAGAGAGGGTCAGTTCATCGTCATTCCCCAGTTCCACGCAGTCATCAAGCAAGCAGGAGACGACGGGTTGGAGTGGATCACGTTCACAACATCAGACGCGTGAGTAATAGACGTATATGCAATTAATTGTATAAGCTCATGTCATATATTTGTAGCAATATTTCTCAGATTCCTAAGTGATAATTGATGATTGAAATGCAAATGAATGCAGTTCTGTCCGGTCGTCTCTGGCGGGAAGGGAATCGGTTTTGAAAGCAATGCCGGAGGATGTGGTGAGTGTCGCTTACAGGATGGACCGAAATGAAGTCCGTGAGGTGATGAGGAACAGAGAAGACGAAACCCTTATTCTGCCTCCATCCCCTCGACATCAGCGAGACATTAAATCACGTGTCCAAGTCGAATAGAAGGAACTAATTACAATATGGCCATTCACTGCCAATTGAATGTAAGGAGGAAGTAATATTAAGGTTTAAGGCCTCCCTTCCTCTGCAAAATAAGGCAGTACGCCTGTAATCACAATGCTTATAATTAGAGTTACAATTTTCCTTTTCGATCTCAAGTTGATTGTGTTTGTTCTGTCAATCTTCGTTTGGTGTTTGTTGATCTGTCACTCTTCGTTTGGTTTACTTAATATGTCTACCCATTCTCCCTTTAAAGATCATGAAACTCCGATACTCATCAAAAGATCAAACTCCGAGAGTCCACCCATCATCAAAAGATTTGAAGAAAAAGTTAAAATTAAAACATAGAATATCCATGGTAGTCAACCCATGATCAGAAGATTTAAAGTTAGATAAAGCTATACCATGATCAGAAGATTTAAAGTTAGATAAAGCTAAAACATGAAATAACAAAGGTTTTAAACACATACTGATACTGATTCCTTGCTGCACTCAAACACAAACCAAGTACACATGTCTACCAATTCTCCAAATAATTTATTTAAACGTTTACATTTAATCCTTTAAAACTGATTCTTTCCAAACTCAAACACAAACACAGAAAAAACTCTGATAGTCCACCCATGACCACAAACACAAATGCTCCACCCATCATAATATAAAATAAATAAATAAAAATACTCTCCCATTATTAAAAAAAATTACCCCACCTATCGTATTAAGAAAAAACTCCACTCGTTATTAAAAAAAATCAAAGAAAAACTTCTAATCTCAGAGTTTAAATACATACTAGGATATACTTGGACTTTATATGAGATTCTCATGTGTAAAATATTCATATAAGACAAATAGAAGACTAAAAACGAATACGGTATAGGGAAAAACAAAAAAATCAAAGGAAGTTGAGAAAAAGTTAAAACCAAGGTTTTAAACTTTATTGTTTATTGATATTAGTTTTTTTTTTCCCTTTTTTTATGGAAACTTTATTGTTTTTTGGCCCTTCTTTTAAGTATTTGTTCATTTCTTTCTGTTTAGCGCAACAAAGTCTAAGATATCGATTCTACAGAGCAAAATTTAGTCAACAACACCTACTACGATGCAGATAGAGTCTTACCCGAGATATCTTTCTTAATGAGTAAGTGTGAGAATCACATTTCCGCACTTGGGTGGGGGATTTCTCATACCTCGGTCCCTTACCAAGGCGCTCAACAAAGCCTGTAGGTGGATTATCTATGCTTACTTTGAACACTTAGATCGCGACCCAACTTCCCTTATGCAACTTATTATAACAACAACCTTTATGAAGCATAATCATATTCAACTGTTACAATGCGACTCATATACATCTATTCATTCAGAAGCAAATCTATAATCATTCATTCAATGCAACATTTACACAGGTAACTCAAACACATTCAACATTCACACATATATACAGAATGTAGCATGGAAACACATGCGGAAAAAAACCACAAAGTTGCTCTTCATCTAGCATGAGAAATATATGCACTTTTCGTCTCTGCACTATGTTGCAGACTATGTTCTAGATTGTCTTCTCTATATTTACTGACTCTTTCTTTCTCTCATGCTCTCTAATATTCTCTCTACTTTATTTCTCTCATCTTTACTAATGATCCACACACATCCTAGATCAATTCAACCTCTCCTATACTTCTATGCACTTAGCTACGGATTTTTCAACTCATATCCACTCAGCAACACTAACAAACAACAAAATATAGGGCAACTAACAGTCTAACAATATAGAGCTAACAACAAAGAAGCTAACCTGCCATACATCTTGGGTTCCTTCTTTTACAGACTTGTTACAGACTCTTTTACTGTTGCTTTCTCAACCAACTTCATATACTTATCCAATAGGTTGTCTTCCTATTATAGTAACACCTAACGGGAGGCACTAATGACTGGACTTACAAAGATACCTTCATACGTGTGGTTTCTGTCGATTATAGTCGAACTCGTACCCACGATCTTTATGGTGTGTCACTTTCTAACAGTTACGCCTTATTGTCATTTTACAGTCGTTATGCCACTTGCACGCCTTCTGATACGGTTATTTCATCACATCTTCCCTTGTCGCACTCCTTCCTTTTGTCGTGGCTTCCTCTTCTTGTGCGCATCTTCCTTCTTCTTCCTTCCTTTCACTAGTTTTGTCCCAGCTACTTTCTCTTCTTTTTTAGCTCTTCTTCATACTTAGGCAGAATTCTAAGTGATTTCTTCCTTCCTTTTCCTAGGCCCAGCAGGTAAGATTATCATATATAAAATATTTCATATATATTCAATAAATATTCTAATAATAAATTTAATAGAAGACAAATTTCTATATAAATTTAATAGAAAAATAATTTCTATATATTAAGAAAACTGATAAAAATAAGTAAAGATTATCCTATGTAAAAATATTTCATATATAAATTCAATAGAAGACTAATTTCTATATATTAGAAAAACTCATAGAGTAGAAGACTAATTATCATATGTAAAATATTTAATTTATGAAAACATAAAAGCTAAAACTCAAACTTTTAAACTTTATACATATTATCATATGTAAAAATATTCAATATATAATTTCAAGTATAAGTTCAATAGAAAACTAATTTCTATATATTATAAAAATGGATCCAGTTTAGAGAAAAACAAAAGAAAGTGAAATAAGTTGAGAAAGAAATAAAAGAAAATGATTACTAGATAAGATTTTAGTGAAACATATAAGATAATGGTGGTTAGAAAACTATAATTACCTTTTCATAACCAATACCACTTACTTGATGTTCCAAATCACAAAAGAGGAAGAACAGAGATGAACTTCGGATTCTCCTCACCATCTTGTATTTTTAAAAGGGTATATCAAATAAAGTAGAAAACTAATTTCTATATATTAGAAAAACTCATAAAGTAAAAGAGTAATGATCATATGTAGAATATTTAATTTATGAAAAAATAAAAGCTAAAACTCAAACTTTTAAACTTTATACATATTATCATATATGTAAAAATATTCAATATATAAGTTCAATAGAAAACTAATTTCTAGATATATTTGAAAAATTGATCCACTTTTTTCCACGAGAAAAATAGCAATTCTTTGTTATTCTGTTGAATCAAAGGTAACCTGTTTGCTGCAGCAGGTACATTACATGGATAGTCTATATTCAAAATATGTGCTCAACACAAAAAGCATCAACCGGAAGACAAAGGGTCCAACAATACCATTAGCTGTAAGACTCCAATACATATCTCGGGTCACCTAGCTACAGAGGTACATCAAAGCCTGATAACTTAGCTAAGGAGGCACTTCAGGGTACATCCACAGTCTTAATAAATGTTGTAGGATTCCAACAATAATGCCAAGGGGTGTGTCATCAAATCAAGCCATGTGGCTGATAAATAATTCTATGACTAAAAGAACTAAAAGGAGCCCTTCTCACTGCATTCACCCTCAGTGAATTCAAAATAATGCAATTACCCTGAAAACAGACCTAGTGCCTCCTTAGATAGGTAATCCGCTTTGGTATTGTACTCCATGTAAATGTGGGTAGCTTCAATATGGGAGAAGGAAGCTTGAAGAATTCTGATATTGTTGCATCAACCCTCAAGTTCAATGGTTGATAGTTTCACCAGTCCATTAAACCAGTTGGTGATTACAGAGGAGTCTCTTCGGATGTGTAAATATGGAAGCCCCAAAAATTTTGAGAAGGAAAGCAATACCCAGAGTGCGAGAAGTTCAGCACGGGTGTTGGTGCTTTGTCCACATCCCATCTTTATACAGAAAAATGCTCCTCTCTAATCATAAGATATACACAGTACCTCCAATATTGTTGGCAGAGGCCCCATCGAAAAAACCAATAGGATATACCATGCTCTGTTTTATATTTTTCAAGCTCCTGAAGTGTTTGCTGTGAACACGAACCTTGTGAAACTGAAGCTACTCCAATAAGCTAGAAATGATCACTTTTATAGTTGGTTTGTGATCCTCAAAAATATATTTATTCCTAGAGAGCAATATATTCCATGTAATTAGTAGAGGGATATATAGAAGCTCATTTTCTTTTCTTACCCAGATTTCCCAATTGCACCTGAAGGAAGACTCATTCCAGTCAATAGAATGATGCAGAGCCAAGCTGAGTTCTCAAAAGATATTTTTCATGAATCTACAGTCAGAGAAGAAATGATCCACTGATTTCGACCCTGAGAAGCATAGGCAATAGTAATTAGGTCCAATCCAACCTTTTTTACATAGAGTATCCCAGGTATTGATACGATTGGTGAGGCATAGCCAAGAAAAACATATAAACTTAAGTGCCAAATTATAATACCAGATTTTGTATAGAATGCTTTCAATAGGTGTTGTGTGTGTGCTGCATGCAATCAAGTCATATGCCAGACATGTAGTCACCCTCCCTGATTGTTTGTTGAACATCCAAACAAGTGAGTCATTAATGTTACTCAACTGTATACAACCATGAGAGAGACCATTGGTGTAATTTTCCCAAATCTCTTTCCAGGAACCGTCCAGATCAAGGTCTGTGGCAGTGAACCAGTACTGGTGCCCATCATATGTGTTATGTGCATCGTGGCAAGTAGAGATACCATAGTCTTCTAGGTTGCTGCGAAGCTCCTCAGGGAGCACAAAATTTCCATTAAAGCCTTCAATTATATCAGCACCAATCCGATGCTGCGTCCAGTGACCTACTTTCCATCCTATATGAGAAGTGATCTAGGACAACGCTCTGACAAACCCATTCCAAATATAAGAAGTTCCTTGGATCTTGAAGTTTTTGTTTTGAAGCCAAGCATCCATAGTCTGGTCTCTAAGATATTTAAAATTGACAATGTGTGACCAGATTCCCTCACCAATCAGTACAAACCACATACTTTTTAACCTAAGTCTTGTACTAAACCAGTCCAAATTTTTTATGTTCCAACTGCCACTGTCATAGGGTCTAGAGATTGTTTGCTAGTCCACCAAGTGAGTTCTATGGTTCCCATTATAATTTCCCTGGAGAAAGTTAAAGATGGCACTTCTGAGATAGTTCATGATAGATTTTGGCATACGAGCTAAAGTTAGCCAGTAAACTACCAGCCGCATGAGCACTGATTTGAACAAGATCAATATTCCACCAAGCGAGAGAAGTCTAAAATTCTAGTTGTTGATTCTTCTGTCAAAAATTTTTTATAGGCCACCTCCAATCATTGAAATTATATCCCTACAGTTTCAAATAGTATCCCAGATATTTGAAGCCTACTATCAGAGGCTCCATCTTAAAAGGAAGAAAGGCTACAATGTTATTCCCGGTGAGATCATCAATGTTATTGTAAAGGAAAGAATATTTTTCCAGACTAATTTGCATGCCCGTGGCAGAGCAAAACAAATCCAGTAATTGTTTATAATTCTTCCACTCATTGACAGTACCCAACCAAAATAAAATGACATCATATACAAAAAGCAAGTGTGTGAGATACAAAGAGGAAGTAACCTTAACACCCATGATGATCCCTCTTTGTTGTGCATCTTTTATTAGTAGACTAAGACTTTCAATGATCAATATAAATAGTAAAGAGGAGAGTGGGAAACCCTACCTAATGCCCCTCGAAGCAGGAAAGAATCTAGATGGGGTACCATTCATGAGAACAACAAAGTTTGAGGATTCTACACAACCTAAAATCCAGTTTACAACAAAAATAGGCAAACCAATATGAAGGAGGACAAGTCGGAGGTATGTCCAGTTTAGAGAGAAACAAAAGAAAAGTAGAATAAGTTGAGAAAGAAATAAAATAAAATAAAAATAATCAAGATAGCAAGTAAAAATGATTAATTTAAATAAGCCATACTTTGTGGGCCCTAAATTGTAAGTTCAAAACAAGGGCTCCCAGTAGCAAAGTCCCTCTCTTAGAAAAAAAATTGAATGAAAATTTAAAAGAAAATTAAAATAATATAAAATTTGCAATTGCATAATTTCAAATGAAAATACAAAAATGTTGAAATAATTATTTTATAATTCCATAAAATATTGAATTGAAGATACAAATAATTATATCGTGTTCGTATGTTGGTTGTACATCATCATGCCATATGATTGTCCTTAAGTTGCATCGGAATTGAACATTGTTATGAATTTTGCCAAATTAGATTACTAGATTATATTTTAGTGAAATATATAAGATAATGGTGGGTAGAAAACTACAATTACCTCTTCATACCCAATACCACTTACTTGATGTTTTGAATCACAAATAGGAACAACATAGACAAACTTTGGATTCTCCTCACCATCTTGTATTTCTAAAAGGGTATATCAAATAAAGTTAGAAAAATTATTCAAGAAGATTTCCTCTTCACATTCATGAAATTTTCATGCATTGATATTAGGAATTTTTTCTTTTATTTTTTGAATTGTTTTAATGTTCATTTTTATAGTAGGGCATCTATTAGATTTGAAAGAAATCATATATAAATTAAAAAAAATAAGCAAAACCATAGATATGCACTAATGTTGCCCAAAATATAATTGTTGAAGTCTTAAGCCATGAGAAAATTCAAAAAACAATGACATCACTATTGTAATAAAACCCAGAGAATATTGAAAACATGCGAACCCTTTGATTACATTCTTTAGAGATATATATCTAGATAGGTTTGGTGAAGTAAATTGTGTATAGAATGTGTAAATGGGTCATCATTTTTTATTTAAATATATTATTATTAATATTATTTTATATGTAAATATTTATTAAGTTGTGATTGGCAATGATGAAGTCTCCCAAAACATGCATGCAAAAGCACCTCAAGGGATAAAAAATTAGGTGCACTACACAACAAGAAGGAAAATTGTAAGGTTTCCTTTAGAATTCTTTATCTTCAAGAAAAGATCATATCAACACTAGTACAAAATGATGAATTAGCTACTAGGTGACTAAAAATTCTAGTCACCACAGGTTTTCCAAGTGATTTGCTACTAAATATGAGCAATTTTGATTGACCCAACTATAAATGACTAAAATTAACGACTAATTTAGTCATGAGTTGACAAATATGACTACATAATAAGTGACATAGTTGAAAACGACTAATTTATTCACGGCATAAAAAATGACTAGCTAGAATAATATGAATTAGTCATTTATATTAGTCATTTTTAATTGTGTCATGGAAAATTTCAAATTTGGCAATGAAGTGTAATTTTTGTAAGTTGTCTACCTTCTATTAGTAATATTAGTGCCATGCACCTTGATCTTCAAAGATCCAACAAAGCAATTGCATGAATTTTCTCTTGATCATCTTTATCCCTGCTGCACCATTAAAGCAAACCCGGTTAAGTGCGTTCCAAAGGAAAATTATGTTCCTACATCAATTACGAATTAGGTACTAGAACCAGTACCATATATATCGTTACCTAGATAGAAGCATCATAGCCCTACATCCCCTCGATAACCGGCCATTCGAATGCACCTCCTCCACGTAGAATTACCAAATGCATCCAATGCATGGCTTAAAAAACATGTCAACTTCATATTTCTGGGCTGAAGGTATTGTTCGACCCCTGCTCCCCTGTTTTTGCACTCGATACCCTATTTTTGCAAACAATAAGCCGGTTCAGGATCTCACAATGACCAGTTGGAGCGCTTCAAAGGTATGGTTCTTGCCGCTCCGATTTTGTTCATCACTCCAATTAATAACCAGTTGTTATGGTTTTTTACAAGTCTCAATGCTGCTGAAGTTACTACTTCCACTTTATATTTACAATTATCAACATCTCCAGCCTATGCGCTCATAACCATATTCATTTTGAGCTTTCAACCTGGGAAAAGCATGAGCACCCTCCTGCAATGCCACTATTTGCAAAGGTCACTAGTTTTTGCACATTGACATTCCTCACACACTCCAAAGAAAAATTGAAGCAAACATTAGAATAAGTGATTAAACTTTGCAAGGGGGTATACTTGTTTCTTAGATTGTGGCAAGTTTTCTGTAATGGAATAGAGATTGTGCCCCAAAAGTTTAGAAGATTCGAATCATCCCAGTGTTGGAATCCGATACCATATATGGATTCTTTGATGGGGCTGAGCAGGATGGAAATTGTGGTACTGGCATGATCCTCCATATATATGACTCTCATAGTTTCAATATAAGGATGGGTGTTGGGAGTGTCACTAATACTTTTTCTGAACTTTTAGCCTTATGGGGGCTTTTATGGTTCGCAAAAAAAAAAAAAATCTCTAGCTTTCTATTTTTGGTGAATCAAAGGTCATAATTGATTGGGCCATAGGTCTCACCAATTTGTAGTCACTGAGTTATGATTGTTGGTTGAAAAGGATTGGGCTCCTAAAGAATTGTTTTCTTTCTTTATCCTCCAGGCACCTGTACAGGGAGTTCAATTTTGACGCAGAAAACCTATCAAATCTTGCAATAAGAGACTGCCCTGGTATTCTTCACTTATGTAAGTACTCAATTAATAGAATCATGATTACTGAAGGTCGCTTTACCTACTTCTAGTTTCTCAATTCTGGTTTTGCCTTGGACTGTTTTAGGTTGAATCTACATGACAACTCTCCCGAGCCCTGTTATTTTTTTGTCTCACAGTTATTTTGTTTTTTCCGCAAAGTTTGATTTCTATAGGTTGATGGGTAGAATCCCTCTCGTTTATTTTTGGATATTGTAATGTTTTGCCCAGGGCTTCAATATTGTCTTCTATCCTACTTTGAAAGG
>LPNX010195251.1:89638-108443 GCA_001517045.1 Pseudotsuga menziesii | reverse complement strand
AATACTTAAAATCATTTTTAGTAATATAAATAAAACTAACCAAACACAATTATGTCTATACCAACATAACCTATATTTAAACCTTACCACGTTATAATTACATAGTTCAAACAATGGCATTTTTTTATGTTATATGGTTATAACACATAAAGTTTGACATTACCGCTTGCATACAATCTCTTCGTGGCATGACCTTGGATAAAGATATGGTTAAGAATTATGATGTGGCATACAATAATATAACAATCCACATTATATTGGTATGGTTTTAATCGATATGTTTAACATTACCGCTTGCATACAATCTCTTCGTGCCATGACCTTGGATAAAGATATGGTTAAGATTTATGATGTGGCATATAATAATATAACAATCCACTTTATATTGGTATGGTTTTGATGGATATAAACATATGTCTTTGTGATATGTTTTAAACATTGGCGCGTATGGTTTAGGCTCCACATTATACCATATTATACCATATGGTTTAAATATAATGTTTTAACATATGATTTACATTATATTTGTATGGTTTTAATGGATATAAATATGCCTTTGTGATATGTTTTAAACATTGGCGCTTATGGTTTAGGCTCCACATTATACCATATGGTTTAAATATAGTGTTATAACATATGATTTACATGGAGTCGTGGTGACCTTGGGTTTGGTTACTAGGCTTAATCCATAAGCAAACAAAATAAAGAAGTATTAGGTATGCTTTTTCTTGGACATGGATTGCATCCACACCTGCTGCTACGAGTAGCGTCTCCTATCAATGATTAGCTCTGTGAGTACATCTAATTCAACCTATATGCCTTGCCTTCAGACATCCTTGTTTTATTGCTTTAGACATCATCTAGATATGGATATGTTGCACCTGCGTATTGGAAAGAAGGATACAATATGATGTGCCCATCCCTAAATTATATAGAAAAGGGGGGGTTTCTTTTCCTACATGACCAACTGGAAGCCACACAGCTACGTAGGGCACATGATCCCCTAATAAACTGCTATAGAGCACCTAACGCTTTCGCGGACCAAAAAGATATACCCGAGATAACGGTGGATGCCCTATTGCAGAACGAGGGTTTTTATGCAATGAAGTGAAGCTTCATTTAGTTTTTGGTTTCTTGAGGGAAATGACATCAGTGCAGACAAGCGGAGCTGATCCCGAGAATGGATCAGAGAATTTACAAAGCAGGGAAAGAACAGGTTGAGGTCGGGGCCGTGGTCACCAAAAATGAAACCCTTGCCCCATTATATGAATCACAACCCTATCCTACTGTGTTGAATACTTAGGCTAAGAGGACTAGATTTACAAGTAATTTGTTTGAATCTAAGAAGATGCTTGAAGACACATCTAAGAAGAGTAAATGGAGTTGGAATTCAGACAATTCTAAACATGGTGATGAGATTGGTGTCGGTGGACAGAAATTGAAACTATCAAATATTGGTATTAAGCTTCACGTTGAGTCTCCACTGCCTTCAGAATGGCATCAATGTTTATACCTTCAAGTTTGTTCTATGTTTTTCTTGATTATCTATTGTTTTTTTCTTTTATTCATGTTTTTTTTCTTTGTTGTCTATGTGGTGGATATGAAATGGCTAGATCATAATTCCCTTACAGCAACAAAGGATTGCCACACCTGTAGATGCACTAGAATAGGCCATAAGGATCAAATCTATTATTGGATATCTTGTGATTTTCAAAAGTTGCAGCCCCAAAAATAGGCCAGATTTGCCCAGGTTCATAATAATATTGCTATATTTACAGATAAAACTCAGGAACTAGCAATTCCAAGGGTTGGTAGACCAAAAATGTTGTGTACAGGATTTCAGACTGAAGGTTATAATATCTAAGAATTTCCTCGCTTCAAGGTTCAAGGGAGGGACAAGGAATCTTTACTTTTCGTGCGAGACCCCTTCCAAAAACACTTACAAGAGGAGTTGTGCAAGTCTTTACCTACTGTTGCGCCTCTTTTTTTGTAGTAAAGTATAAAGCTTTCCCAAATACTAAAACTGCGTAATCTACTTAGTATTGTTATATTTGTAAGATTCATGAGCAATCCCCACGAATTGTAAGACTCATTGATTAACTTTGGGGATTCCAACAATCTCATACAGAAATAAGTTTTCCATTACTCGGAGAATCCAACCTTTTAACAAACTAATTCAGAATATATACAAAAGGAGAAGGAAACTAAATATAGAATTAGAAAGTTAATTCCTACATTTCTGCTAACAATCTGACAACTTCACAAGATATCCTAAATGAAATCAACTGCATTCTATCCTATTTCTAACTTAACTCTTCCATTGACAGCAAAGCTAACTTGATTCTTTCCAGAACTAGTTCACTAAATTGATTACCACTAACCTAAACATATGGAGATTCAATTAAGGGAAACCCACTCCCTTTTGTAAAATTTAGAATCTTAATTTTTGAATAGCCACATTGCAATTTAAGAGTGATTCCCCTACATCATTTATCCTTAGTAAAAGATCTATAGTAACCTTGGTAAGCAACACTACAACTTTGGGAGAAGAGAGGTCTATAGTGCTTTGGAGCATAACCCAATTGTCAAAGAAAGAGCTAGTACTAATTTGCCAGGTGTGAGAGGTGTGAGTACCTCCTAAATGCATACTAATTTTCCATATGTGAGAGGAAGTGATTTTTTAATTTTGGTAAAAAATTAATGACGTATTTTTTATGTTTAGCTATTTCTATAAGTCGCTGTTAATTTTTTCTTAATTTTTCTAGAGGTTGAACTTTAATGAAAGTGGTTTCTAAATGCAAATTTTAATTGCAAGTAATATGGATATGGTGGCTGTAAATTGCGTAATGTTAGAGGGTGTCATTTATGATTTGTGTTATATCCGGAAACCTACATCCATTTTTCAATAGTGCTCACAAGTGTTTGTTGATCCCAAGAGTTGATACACTTGATATTTTTACTTCATGTATAAGTTGATGTGATCAAGTGGCAATGTTGTTAATCAATCCAAGTATGTGTAAAGAGTCGATGTCGATTCTCATTATGCTACTCCATGCAGTCGATCCCAAAGTTGATACAGGAGTCGATGCCTTCTTATGAAAGGAAATATTCATTAGAATATTTTTATTGAGGCCTATTCTTACAAACCTTGGTGCCATGATCAGTTTTATCTCCGGTTTCATTTGGTAAACTCGGTAAAATGCTGGCATTGGATCTAGATACTCTGGAATTGGATAAACAACTTGGGCAACTTGATCTCGATCCACTGGACCTAGATCCCCAATACATGGTTATTATATGAGTCTTCCACCGGTAGATCTACATGGAAAAAAAGACAAGTACCCATATACGTGGAACCATCTGTAGCTCTTAGGTTCCTCTTTTTAGTAATGTAAACCTCTGCCTTCGCTACCTCTACTCCCTGTGACCTACAATGATGATAGACTTGGGCCCTTATCACTCTAGTCTTACTTTTGGAAGGACCTATTCGACCTTTAC
Source organism: Pseudotsuga menziesii (assembly GCA_001517045.1). Taxonomy (NCBI): domain Eukaryota; kingdom Viridiplantae; phylum Streptophyta; class Pinopsida; order Pinales; family Pinaceae; genus Pseudotsuga; species Pseudotsuga menziesii. The sequence goes on along the minus strand of LPNX010195251.1, from coordinate 104,945 downwards.
TATTTGGACTCATGAATTTTATGACCTTTGGCTATATTTTGGAAGGGTGTTATTGATTGGTGTCATGGACGTGTCAGAAAGGAATAGGTGATAGAGAGTAAATGAAACCATCGAGTAGGTCCTGCCCCACCTTCCTCTCCTTATTACCACTAGGATAAACTGTCATTTCTCATGATGTCTCTCTCTAACTGATCCGAGTAGCTTACATCAATTTTTCCTATATATCGATTTAATTGCTTAATTTTCCTTTTCGCCTTTGCATTTGCTGCTGGGAGTTGATTGTTTCAGGAAGGCCTGAGCACCTTCCATAATTTTATTTTTTGACAGAAAAATGGAAAAGCAAAGTCGAATATTAAAATTACTTGAAATGGCGTCAGTTGCACCAGCCAGTGGATCGAGGACAAGGGTAGATAATCTACGGAGGGACAATGTGAATCCGAAGAGAGTCTCTCTAGACGGTGGACCATGAAGTCGGGTTGTTCCACCTATTCAGCAATCTAGGAAATGTGTTCCTCTTTCCAATTTGACAAATCAGGCATCTTCCCAATCTAAGCATGGCGTTCCCCATAGCCAGGTGAAATCATTTTCCAATTACTGTCCAAATGGGTTTTCTTGGTTTTGGCATTTGTATTCAGAGAATGCAAGGGTTTTAGGGTTTTTTGGGGTATTTATTCTAATTTTACTGGGAAGTTTGCTTTTGAAAATTTCTGTCTGAAATTGTAAAAAAATGATTACTTTGTCTTAAAGGGATCTATCAGCCAATAAAAAATACAACGAAAAGATGGAAGAAAGAATACTGCCAACACTATGCAGTCAAAGGGTAGTAGTAGGCCTCATTGCAATTCTTGCAACAAAGATTAGTGAGAAGAAGCCTATTTTGGAAGCTTCAGCAGGAGTTAAATCAAAGAAAGAAAGATCCTTGCTGAGCCAAAGGGAAGGACAACATATTGAAGGAGGAGATGAAGCAGATGAGAGGTTAACCCTCATGGTTTACTCTCAGCCTCCAACAAAGACACAATAGCCAAGCAAGGAGAAGGCAAGCACGAAAGAACAAGAGAATCTTTTCCATGTGAGGATTCAGATCAGGAAATATGTGGTGAATGCCATTGTTAACTTGGGAAGCCAAAATTACATCATTTCTGAGGCATTGGTCCAGAAATTGGAGATGTAAATTGATAAACGCCCTGAACCCTACCAACTGGGGTTTCAAATTGATAAACACCCTGAACCTGACCCATTCGTAACTTGGGAAGCCAAAAATTACATCATTTCTGAGGCATTGGTCTAGAAGTTGGAGATGCAAATTGATAAACACCCTAAACCCTACCAACTGGGGCTTCAAATTGATAAAAATCCTGAACCTAACCCATTGGTATGGCTTCAAAAGGATGTTCGAATGCAAATCACCCACCAATGCAAATTCAAGTTTTCCATTTCAGCCAATTACATTCACAAGTTTGAATGTGATGTGGTGCCCCTCAATATTTGTGAAGTAGTTTTTGTTAGTCCCTAATTGTGGTACTGAGATGTCAATTTTCTTCGAAGAGAACATGAGTGCAGGATGCTTAGGGATAGAAACATTAAAACCACACCTGATCAATTCTTATGAAGGAAAGCATAAGGCAGAAAATGAGGTGAAGAGGTTAGTCAATACAAGTAAGCAACTTGGAGTGAAAGTAGTGGAGACACAAGGTGATCATGCTCTAGACGCAAAGTGTTCAAAGTTTGACAACATCTTTGTCCAAATGATGGGCAGGCACATTAGCTCTTGTAAAAGTGAACATGGAAGCTCTATACTATGACAACATCTTTGCTCAAATGACAGGTAAGGAAGGATGCTCATCTACTCTAATACCATAATATAAAATGAATTAGACCCCACTTAATGATGAAACCCTAAATAGAGTTTATGCACATAACCAAACATGATATTATATGATGAAATTAATTTAGACGGATACAACGGGGTTCACCCCTGTTATAGAGAGTTATTGAGAGGTGATATTTGTCCAAAAGCCTAAAAGCTAATGAAAAAAGCTTATCTTTTAGCCTAAGTCACTAAAATTACTTTATTACACATGTAAGCCTTATAATCTAACACATTTTTTATGGTCTTTGAGATGAAGAGGCTTATATGTATCAACCTCAATGTTTTTAGGTTCCTGGAAAGGAATAGATGGTAAGTAGAGTGGTTAAGCCTTAGGACTCTTTATGGCCTCAAATAGACTGTAAGATCTTGGTACATCAAAATTGACAAACATTTGCAGGATAATGGATTCATAATAAGTTTTTCTGATTCCAATTTGTACGTCAAAAGTGAGAATGGGATGTAGTAATATTAGGGATATATGTAGATGACATCAACATCACAAGTAGTAAGGTTGAAGCAATTACCAAGGTAAAATCTGAATTGTGTTCTTCTTTTGATGTTACAAACTTAGGCCTCCTACATTATTGCTTACAGGTGATAGAAGTTTTAAGACTAACAAATGTGTATTTGCTTCACAAACCAAGTATGCCAAAATTCTGTTAGACAAATCCAGGATGACTGTAAGAATTTATCTACACCTATGGAGAAAGGGTTGAAACATTCAGCAAAATGAGTTGATTTACAGACAACTACGGGAAGTTTATTTTATCTTACAATCAGTGGGCCAGATCTTAGTTTTGCAGTCAACACATATCCAAGTTTATGACATACCATAAAGTAGATCATTTGATAGCAGTAAAAAGGGTTTTGTACAATCAATTTTGGATTATCATATGGTGAAAGTGATGCTTTTCATATTTTTAGTTAACTAGTTATAAAGATTAATGAATGATAAAAAATCAATAACTCATTATATGTTCAATCTTGGAACAGGTGCAGTTTCATGGGTTGGAAAGAAATAATATGTTGATTTGCTTTCTTCTACAGAGGCAAAATACAGAGCAGCAGTAAAATGAGCATGTGAGGCTGTTTGGCCTAAAAGAATAATTGGAGATTTGATGTTTGAACAAACTAATCCAACGGTGCTTTAATGTGACAATCAAGGCATTATAAAATTAGCAAAGAATCCAGTATTTCATGAGCACGCCAAACACACTGATGTGCATTGTCATTTCATCAGCCGACTTGTAGAAGATGAAGAGGTTGAACTTCAATACTGCACCACACAAAATCAGACTGCAGACATCTTTACCAAGCCATTGGGACCAGATAAGTTTATCAAACTTAGAGACAAGCTTGGCATGTTTTCCAGAATGACAATTAAGGGAGGATCTTATAGTGTAATTATACTAATGATCATTTATTAGTAATTAATATTTACTTTATGTAAGGACATAACATTAATGATTGTGTAATATCTTTCTCCTCTTCATCCATATATATGTAAGAAGGCATTATGATTTTGAATGAAAATATAAATTGATGGTCCACTTCTTACAAGTATGGTGTCCTCTATGTTCAATCTCAGTCTAACTTTAATGTAATAATAACATGACAAGTTTTGTTTGTTTGTGATAGGAAACAGAACACAATACATGAAATGAACTACATGAACTATCCAAAATATCAAGAATTCTTAGTTGCTTTATTCATGGGAGCAATGTAACAAGAACATGCCTGAAATACTTACCTAGAGGTATGGTCTGGAGAATTTTCTTCTCAATTTTGTCACCAAGTTTGGAAGTCATGTCTGAAGCAATAAATCTAGGTGATATGGCATTGGCTTGTATCAGAGAAGATCCAGGTTAAAAGCATCCCTTTCTGTTTCCCACAAAAGGTTTGGTAATTTAGATAAGACCTCATAACTCCAACCTAAACCCCTTATTTAAAATTCTAATCCACATAGAAATTCACAAAAGATGAGAATCTCACTGTGATATTTCTACTGGCATATTCCCTTGCAACAGTCTTCATCAGCCCAATAACTCCTGCTTTCACCGCACTATAATTAGGTTGCCCTATATTGCCAGTCAAACCCACCATGGATGCTATATTGATGACTCTTCCCTCCAAACATGCAAACAATACATTGGAGTTAACCAAAACCAACCTATCATCAAAAACCTTAATTTTCATTGTACTATCTTTCATAGGGTACAAAATTGAAAATAGGATTGAGTACTACTGTAATACACCATTTTGGTACCTTAACTTTCATTTTACTATCTTTCTTAGGGATCAAAATAGGATTGATTATTGAGTATTATTGTAATACCCCACTTTGGTAACTCCTATTTTGTACATGAACTACACTGTAAATACCATGTAAATATTTGCCTATGTGCCAAGTCATGAGGACCTTATAGAAGACACCTCATATTATATGTTTGTTCATATGAAGTAAGTTGTAAGGTCTAGTAAAGTCTGTGGAGGGAGGAAGTTAGCTTACTTCGGCTAATTTTGTTTTCGTTAGTCATGAAGGCATAATGTACATATGATGTAAGCTCAAATGGTAAGCTAATATAAAAGCAAGAGAATGGATGCCATTGGAATGAGAGGGCTATTATAGGAAAAGTGGTAGTGGTAAAGGGGAAGAGATAAGTTAGGACATGTGGCATATACCTACTCACTGGCCATGATTAGTAAAATGAGACACAATTCAAAGGCTGAAAAGGGAAATGTTGGAGTCTCAAACAATAGTTTACCTCTAAACAGAGAGGTAGAATGTGTAATAGAAGTGTTTTCTGGCTCAATAGGGTTTTACCATTTTTGTAAGAACAAAACCCCCAATATATGGAGGTCTGATCCATAGTGTATTGGAAAAAGAGGGGAAGAACACCATATGGCAAGAACCACCTTCCCAAGAAACCTGCAGTTGGATAACATTTTTGAGGAAGAAGGAGGAAACCCCCATAGATAAAGGAGGCAGAGGAAGGGTTCACAACAAGAGATGTAGGAAGCCAAAATAGAGAAAAAGAGACAGGAAGATTGAAAGGTTCACAACTGGCTGCTGTAGCCAATGGCATTGGGTTTTAACTTATGTTCATCCTAAAGAGTAATACTTGTGGTAGGCTACAACTGGAGAAGAAATATCTGCAGAGGATCTAGGAGGTGCATCAGTGCATTATAAGATCTCTGGAGTTTATGATCATTATGCCAATGGTAATTTCTTCCCTTCCCATGCAATTTCTTGGATATGTAGAAAGAACTCATGACTTTTTGGTATGTACACATGTTATAATAAATGCATATTGCAAAATGATTAGAGTCAAACGTAATATGCTATATATGAGCTAGGTCTTACACTGACTTTTCCATTGGTTAGAGATATTTCTTACATATCTATGTTTCCAGAAAGGATTTTCATGCGGATATATACCAAAATCAGTTTTTTTCCTTGAAGGCTCCAATTCAATACAAAATGGATTTTGCAGCCCTTGTTGTTTCAAAGTTAGACTCACAACCATGTTTGCTTGAAAACAAGCATATGTTTATGTTTTCTATGTTAACCATTTCAAATAACCTAACAAAAAAAGGCATATATGTTAACATGTTTGACCATTGACTCTACAACCGAATGAGAGTCAATGTTGGCTAAAAATTTCAGCCTACCTACCGTAGATATAGACGCTATTTTAAACTACAACAAGCTTCTCTCTACCACATCTTGGACTATGTCTGTACTAAGGGGGATGTAGGAAATATGATTAGAGTAATACATCATAGTCCAATGACGGATTGGACTTATGTTAGTCATTGTATAGTATTAGGTACCAGGTCGTAAGTTTGGGTTATCTATTTTAAAGAGTTGTTGTAGAGGATCATGCAAGGATCATGTGCCCACAGCTGGCAAGGATCATGCTCGGATACCACTGTAAATTAATAAAGCCTCGAAGATCATATTTTGGCACAAAAAAATAAGCACCCTTTCAAGTATTTATAATACCAAGGCATATTGTGCTTCAACATGTTTCTGTAGGTACATCAAAAGATGCAACTCACTGCACTATTTTGTGCTCTCTTGCTTGCCCTATGGCATTTATTTAGATGGTCTGCTACCTCTTTCAAATCATCAATGCTGTCTAGACTATGTCCAAATTTCTCATAAGATAAAATTGCTCTTGTTTTTCGAGCCCTGGCAAGAAGTGGTGTCTGAAAGTGATACAACAAGCATTCAATGCACAATAATGTCTGCATATCGTCGAATTGGAGATGTGAAATGTGTGTAGAACTCCAAGGCCAGACCATAATGATAAAAGGAAGAAGATTCTGGTACTTCTCCAGTTGATATATATATTTATCCTATGACATTGCTTGGGTAGCCAATGCTTTAAATGCACCCTCAATTGTTGGATCATTAATGTCCTGCATGTGATGAAGAGAAGAAGCAAGGGCCTTATTGTTTGAAATGTCCAAGATAAATCTACGGGCCTCACATAACTCTAAAAGCAAACAGAAGTTATCAAGCTTTGGTGGCCTATGCAATCATAGCAAGGCAGAATACAGGAAAAACTCATAAATTTGTTGCACAGCACATGAATTCACAAAAATCATCATTTCAGCTACAATCCAGTTCATAGGAAGATCAAGCTTTGTATTAACATGCACTGGTTCTTTACCTTTATCAATATCAAAAGATAACTCTGTACTTGATAGCTCCAAAGCACCTTGTGATTCTCGAAAAGATCTCTGAATCTGGGATAAAGTTGCCAGATTGTGCAAGTCAAATTGTAATTGAGATAAGTGCTTTGGACCACCATCAATTTCCCATCCGTCACACAAAGGCTGTCCATCAAGTATTGCTTGTGCTTGGGCATAAGACATATGATCGCGAGATCAAATGATTGTTCTTCCAGACCAAACATCCAGAACTTCAAAATCATTATCTAGATCAACTGTCCAAATAACACTGACAGCTAGCCTATCTTTTCCTTCATGAAGAGAGCATAGGTTTTCACTCAAGATAGGAGGGAGCATGTGGTAAGTGCTTCCTACTAAGTACACAGTTGTACCATGATTGCAAGCTTCAAGGTCTAGAAGAGAGTCTTGATTAACAAAGTATGACACATCAACAATGTGAACTCCCACCTCAAGAACATTGTCAGTCAATTCACAAACTGAAATAATGTCATCTACATCCTTGCTTCTAGGAGGATCAATACTGCATGCTTTGTGTGGAAACCATAGATCTCGATGTTTGGAATATTCTTCTTCTGGTATTACCCATGGATGTTACTCTGTATCTTCTGGAAGTTCTTGCAATGAAGCATAACTAAAAGGTGATAAATTTATATCATTCTCCACTAAGAGAGCCATATTTTCTACATTAATATCACCAATTGGGCCTAAAAAATGTGCTACATGGCCTGTCGGAAGTTTTGATATCCTATCCCATCAATCTATTCTTATAACAAATATTTTCCCCAAAATTCGAGACCTTTGTCTTGATGCCACACGCACCAATGGGATTCTCTGGTCCATTGGAACACACAATAATTACTCTTGCCTTCTAGAGCTAGACAAAAAAACTGCACTTTCTTTAGTTTCGTCTAAACAAGCCACATAATCTGTTTAAGACCTTTGTATAATTCCAACAACTTCACCCTGTATTACACCATGCTTTGCAGTGAATGGATGGTTTTCATGTTCTTCTTCATCATCTTCAATAAGATTAAGACTTTCATGAACACCATAATGAGAAGAGCCATTCAGTAAAACATTTAGTGTCTCACCAACTATAGACCCATCATCCAGCTCCACAGACTTCTGTTTTTCAGGATTTGCAGATAAAAAAACATGCACAGCAACAAGATCTCCATGCAATGCTCTATTTTGTAGCTTCTGAGTAGGAACTAATATTTCCAATAGATATGCCTTGCCCTTATTACTGGGGCGAACAAAACCTTCATCCGGCGTATACTTACTGGCATGGAAAATACCAATTCGAATATTTCCATTTGCAGTTCCCTCTTCGATTGCATTGGCTGAGAGATGTTATTTATAAATAAAGTCTTTATGATAGGTTGGTCTAGATTGTTCATCAATAACTGTATCTTCACTATATATTGTCGTGTCAATTTGTGGCTATATCAAGGAGCTGCACAACTCAGTAACAGATGCATCATGGCTCCAAAACTGACTGAAATATTCATGAAACATTACAACTTGCTTCGTTAAGGCTGGAACTCATTGCAAATAGTATTCATTTGCAACGTCCACAATTTTCATTTGGGAATATATTTTTTGGGAATATTCCCTGTCTTATAGGTTCATGATTTTCCCTATATTTTTGCAGTCTCCTATAAACCATATTTGGGAATGATTATTGAAATTGTTTTTTTAGTTCTAATGTGTACTATTTTTAGTTGCTAATCAATTTCTGCACTTGAAATTTCTAGACTACAACCCAGATGACTTTAAACTACACATTGAGTGCAACCTTGAAATCCTCTATGGGCATAGGTAAGCAAACTTCCTGCTAATGTTCTATCAAACCCCTAACTCTGTGTCATTGGAATATGGTAAAGTTAGTGCAAAGTTTTTCAGTTATTAGTCTCTTGACAGTTTTATCTCCTTGTGATCTCTCCTAGTTGAATTCCCTATTCAAATATGCTTCTTAATCAATGAACACGGTCATAGATATCATAGAATGAGCCATCTAGATGTCCATGAACCATTGCTAAGGGACTAGGAGACCTAGTGCTCTCCTAGCTAGGTGGAAACACTTTTGGAGTAACCCCAAAACCTCACACTCAAATGTTGTTTCTTATATAACAGGTAACCTAAGTTTGATAGATCACCTTCCCCATGATAATGTGCTAGTAGTGTTTTTCCACTTTACCTACCATGAAAAAAATAAAATTTCCGTTCTTGCTTCTTGTTCACAATGGAACCTACTTATGCAACTCACATGAAACATTCATAAATAAAGGGGTGATGACTGTTTGTCCACTAAGTGTTTTCCTGATCTCAATGGTGTTCTAGCTGACAACAAACTTAATCAACCTCTGCCGAGGGAATGCCATTCTCTCTATATTTTTAGAAGTTTATGCTGCAATGATGACTCCCTTTGATTGATGTGACAATTGAAATGATTTATTTATTGCAGATGTTTCTTTGCTAGTGAAATAGCATTGATTCCCACTTTTGCATGATTTATCTTTGCAAGGTAGTAACTAGTGAGTTTTGAGCAAAGTTTCAAATTAGAATGCCATCTTGGTGAGCTGAGTCAAGTCATAAGTGATCGTTGTGTCTGACTAGGTCTTGTTTAACTATCTTGAAAATATAACTCCTGCACCCACAAACCCTAATTTGGGACTCCTGAACCCTCATCAATTCCATACCCATCATAACGTAGCTTTTCAATATATTCCTATGCTTCACTTTACGTAGAATATGTGTCTTTTCATTTTTAATAATTAGTTCGCTCAATGTTGAGGGTCCAGTTGCATTTCAAGGTTAATTTTGTTGATTGCTCTCTAGATTTTTTAGACTTTTCCAATTGCTAAAATGTTACTTCTTGTTCTTAGCTTGTAACGGAAGCGTTTACTATTTTTGTGTGGTATTATTCGGAGTGATATTTTTATTTGCTTATTATTATTTGATTTTCAAATATATTCCACCAAAACATTTATTTTTAGACATCAATGTAGAAAAAATGATTCTAATGTATAAGATAAGTGAAAATGTGTACAAAAATGATTCTAAGGACATCATAGTTATGCACATTATTGCTCAGAATTTCCTGGTTGAGTACAAAATAGGCCCAGAACTGCTGTTACTGCTGCTCAAAATCATGAGTGATGATGTTTCACTGCTATCTATGACCTCCAAAACCGCCCAGATTGGAAGATTATTACTGTGACTGCTAGAATTGGCATAAATAATCACTTTAATGCTCAGAACGGTCCCAGGTTTTCTCTTTACCATTGTTTTGAGGCTAAAAGAAGCCAGGAATTGAAGATCAACCATCTTACTGTTGTTTTAAGGCTGCTATAGGTCTAATGAGGGCTGCTGTAGGTGACTGTTTTATGACTTCCTTGTAGCGTAAAGTGCCCAGAAATCCTCAAAGATGCTACATTGCCCAGCTTCAAAACACCTTTTGTTCATCACCTTTCCAAAGTGAAAATGTGTAAAAAATGATTCTAAGGATATCATAGTTATGCACATTATTGCTCAGACTTGCCTAGTTGAGTACAAAATAGGCCTAGAACTGCTGTTACTGCTGCTCAGAATCATGAGTGATGATGTTTCATTGCTATCTAAGACCTCCAAAACTGCCTAGATTGGAAGATTATTGCTGTTTGACTGCTGGAATTGGCATAAATCATCACTTTGATGCTCAGAACGGTCCCAGGTTTTCTCTTTACCATTGTTTTGAGGCTAAAAGAAGCCCAAAATTGAAGATCAACCATCTTACTACTGTTTTAAGGCTGCTACAGGTCTGATGAGGGTTGTTGTAGTTGACTATTTTATGACTGCCTTGTAGCGTAAAGTGCCTAGAAATCCTCAGGGCTGCTACATTGCCCAGACTTCAAAACACCTTCTGTTCATCACCTTTCCAAAGTGAAAATGTGTACAAAATGATTCTAAGGATGTCATAGTTATGCACCTAAGTCACCTGACACGGGGACACGGGACACAAAGGACACGAAAATACGAGAGTCCGACACGGACATGGTGACCCCCGGAATCAGGACACGTAGGATACGTTTTACACACACACACACACACACACACACACACACACATATATATATATTAAAATTTAAAAATATAGACATATAGATCCAAAAATATTTGGAAACTAGAACATTTACAAATATTCAATAGAAATTAGAATAAAAACACATTAATGATCATTGATTACTATTAGTAATTACACATTTGTCATTCACAAGTCACGATTCACAACACATTTGTCATTCACAAGTCACGATTCACAACACATTTGTCATTCACAAATCACAATGAGACACATAGATGCATGTCGGAATCATATTTCTCCTTAATTCATCAAAATCAAAATGTATACAATGTACATATATGTCGGAATGCCACTGGGCATTAGAAAATGCCAAAATAGACTAAAGTCTAATAGTAAATAGTAAATACAAAAAGGGGTGGATCAAGATGGGAGAATCCCATATGTTAGTAGTCCTCCTCCATGCCTGAATCAACATCAACATACTCATCACTGCCCCTGCCCTGATCCTCATCCTCCTCCCCCTCCTCCTCCTCTTTGCCCATCTGATGACCTGCATCTCCTGCTGTGGAGGATGACCCCTCCATACGATCACTATCATCAAAAGTGACTGGCTCTAGCACTGGATCATTAAGATCCATGTTGGATAATGCCAACTCAATACTGTTGTCCAAACCCATATCATCAAGAAATACATCCCATATCTTTGTCTTTCCCTTCACCCACTCCTCCCTCTTCCTGTAAATAAGATGAAGGTTGGAGTGCACATACACCATTGACTCTGCCTTGGACTGCTCAAGCCTGCTCTTCTTCACACTGTACAAGTTGCCATATGTGCTCCAATTCCTCTCACAACAAGAGGATGATGTAACTTGAGAGATGATCCTCAAGGATAACTTTTGTAGAATAGGGGATGTTTCCCCATGATTTTCCCACCAAGCATAGGGTTTCTTACACCCCCTATCTCTAAGCACATCATAGCCTCCAAATCTCCCAGTGCTAGTGGAAAAATATACAAAGCGCTCCTCTGCCTCCTCAAGCATGTCGCTATCCTGAAATAGCCGTCTAAGTGATATCTTCCTCCCATGTGCAATCTATGCATCCATGTGAGGAGGGAATCTGTGTGAGGCCCCCGATCCACCAATGAGCCACTCCTGAGTGTAGAACTTGGGGTTCAAGGAGTGGGCCAAGCAATGCAAAGGTGTGCAATTCTTATCCCACCTAGAGATAATAATATCCTGAATAATGGTCCATAAGTTCTCTGCCGATGTCCCATACTCAGGACACTCATTCTCCATGACAATGGACCTCATGGACTCAATCATGGAATCCCACCCCTCATAAACCTCTGCTAGGATGGGCTGGTCCGTGTCTGCAAACCACAACAAATAAATTATGGACTCCATGATATTAATGCTAAGATCTACCGTGTCCCACCAACCATCATCTAATACCCTGTCCTTCACCTTTTGTGAAGCATCCTGATCCGTCCTTCTCCAAAAGACCAAAACTCTGAAATCACCATGGACCCAAGAGCAGTTTTGACCTCCCTCAACCTCTTCAGCATGATGAATGAGGAAGCAAACCGAGTATCTACAATCTTCAGCAATAAAAGCTGTGTGTACTGTTTGTATATGGTGAGGGCATTTGTGTGGTTTTGTACAAAGTTACGGATATGGCATGCATCCTTAATAAGGGTGCCAATCCATGACACATCCGAAGCAATGGATTTCAGTGCTAAATTCAAGGAATGGACAATGCAAGGTGTCCAAAAAACCTGTAAGAGCAATAAAAGCATGTATCAATGACTCTACAACACTAACATTGCAATGACCAAATTCAAACAATGAGCAAATTAGAAATGAAAGAATGAACATACCTGTGGATATTTAGCTTCCACAATCATGCCAGCAGCCTTGCAAATAGGTGCATTGTCCGTGATGATTTGTACACACGAATCAACACCTACTTCTTCAATGGTTTTGATGAATAAATCACCCATAAATTGTGCATCCTTGTATTTCCCAAGAGCATCCACCGCTTTCAAGAACAACGGTCCATTTTGGGAAGATACCATGAAATTGATGAGTGGATGGCATGTGGGATCTGTCCATCCATCAGAAACAATACTCACTCCAGATGAGGGCCATGTTGATCTAATTGGCTCAAGGATTTTATCTACCTCCTTCTTTGCTTTAACCAACAATGTGGTTCTAAGCTTCTCTGAACCAGGAAGCACATAACCACTTGGAGCTCATTCCAAGATAGTTCGAACCATCTCAAAATACAATGGTGACCGTGCAACATTGAATGAGATGAAGTTGAGGTAGAAGAAAAATGCAATGGTAAGGTCTACCTCTTCTCGCGCCTCTTGTTGGAAAATCCTATCCATTGGACCACCTGTAGATTGCCTCTTTCTTGTTTGATAAGTATCTCCATGCCCATGAATGTTAGGTGGAAATGGATTCTTGGTGCTAGAGGACTTCCTCAAAAATGGAAGAGGATCATCCTCTTTTTTCTTGCTTGCTGCTGCCACCTTCCCTAACTCAACATTATCCTCTCTTTCCATATCCCTCCTTTGGTTAACAGTCATCGCTTTGCATGAAGAAATCCCACAAGAAGGAAGGGCCAAAAAATGGCCCTTAACCCGGAAATATGTGCTCATGAACTCATGGTTGCAAAAATTGCATCTCCAAGACACATTGCCTCCCCCACCAAGCTTTTCCCTGGGCCCATATTTCCTTGTCACATACTTCCACAAAGGGTATTTTTTTTCTTGGGCTTGTTGTCTTGCTAAAACAGGGTTATATGGAGCATGAGCTCCACTAGCAGCCGATGGAGCACTTGACGGAGGAGGAGAACCGGTTGTGCTTGGTGGAATAGGAGGGGAGGCCCTAGATGGTGCATTTCTCCCTTTCCTTTGACCCCTACCTCCTGCCCTAGCTGATTGAGACATTCCTTTTCTTGTGTGATGGTTGAGCTTGCAATCCTCTCCACAAATCCACCGGAATGCACTTGGAACCACTTGGAAACAATGGATAGCCTTCAAATCTCCTTCAAAAATCCTTCACCTGCAAATAAAACTCACTCTCAGTCAATTGCTTCCTTTCAAATGACAAAATGAATGACAAAAAATTGAATTTAAGAAGACCCGGCTGTATTTTTCCGTCGGTCACGTGTCCTGTTTTCGGGATTCATGTTCGGTTTTTGGGACATGATTCAGTTTCGTGTCCGATTCGATGGAATTGCGTGTCCAGTTTTAGGATTCGACTGGAAGTCGAATTGGTCTCATGTCAGACACGAATCATGTTCGATTCGATCCCCACGGGACACAAAGGGGCTAGAGGATGAATCCGGTTTCTTAGTTATGCACATTATTGCTCAGACTTGCCTAGTTGAGTACAAAATAGGCCCAGAACTACTGTTACTGCTGCTTAAAATCATGAGTGATGATGTTTCACTGCTATCTATGACCTCCAAAACCACCCAGATTGGAAGATTATTGTTGTTTGACTCCTGGAATTGGCATAAATCATCACTTTGATGCTCAGAACGATCCCAGGTTTTCTCTTTACCATTGTTTTGAGGATAAAAGAAGCCCAGAATTGAAGATCAACCATCTTACTATTGTTTTAAGGATACTACAGGTCTGATGAGGGCTGTTGTAGGTGACTGTTTTACGACTGCCTTGTAGCATAAAGTGCCCATAAATCCACAGGGCTGCTACATTGCCCAGACTTCAAAACACCTTCTGTTCATCACCTTTCCCTGGATGGTATACGACTTTTGACTATTGTTGTGCTATATTTATCATCTACTAGGCCTACAACATGCCCAAAATGGCTCCTCCTAAATGGAATGACTTATTATCCCACCAATAGCAGCTGGGACATCATCAAACTATAATAAAAAATGATGTCACCATTCTTACCATCCAAATGCATAGGACAACCAAATGGGGGGTAACAGGGTCTACAACTAACTTCGATCAAGTATTCTTTTCAATCCAAGAATCCTCAAGTCATGTGTTCAACCTCAAAGTTGTATATCACATGGTCCCATGCTCTTAGGGCTAAGTGCTCTCCTCCAAGTTCCTAGCAGTCCTCCAAGGTAGGTATTTCTCCTAATTGAACAACTAACTCTTCGTTGTGTGCATCCAATGGGTTAATCATCATTCTAATTAGGGTAAAAACCTTCTACGTAAGGATTCTATGGTATCACTCTACCTTGGGTCAAGCATCCAGCCAAAATGAGCCAACTACATGTCCATCAACCATCGCCAAGGGACTAGGAGACCTAGTGCTCTCCTACCTAGGTGGAAACACTTTTGGAGTAACCCCAAAATCTCACACTCAAATGTTGTTTCTTATCTAACAGGTAACCTAAGTTTGATAGATCACCTTCCCCATGATAATGTGCTGGTAGTGTTTTTCCACTTTACCTACCAAGAAAAAAATAAAATTTTTGTTCTTGCTTCTTGTTCACAATGGAACCTATTGATGCAACTCACATGAAACATGCATAAATAAAGGGGCGATGACTATTTTTCCACTAAGTTTTTTCCTAAGCTCAATTGTGTTCTAGCTCACAACAAAATTAATCAACCTCTTCCAGGGAAATGACATTCTCTCTGTATTTTTAGAAGTTTTTGGTGCAATGATGACTCTGATTGA
>LPNX010195251.1:62154-83642 GCA_001517045.1 Pseudotsuga menziesii | reverse complement strand
CATTAATATGTTAACATCTAGTAGTTTATTTAGTCGTATATTTGGTCATTAATGGTTGCAATCAGTGACTAAATCAACGACTAAATCAATGACTAAATCATTAACTATCAATGACTAAAACAATGACTAAATCATTGACTATCAATGACAAAATCAATGACTAAATCAGTGACTACTAAGTCAAGCTATTAATGACTAGTGAAATACGACTAGCTATAAGATAGTGGAAATTTGCTACTATTAGTCACCGACTCAAAAATAGTCGTTTATAGCCTGATTTTAGTCATTTTTTTAGTCATTAATTTCTCATTTTCTACTAGTGCAATTAATGATATGAAGAATATTAACAAAAATGAAACCTTGGAACTTGATAAGTAAGTTATGTGATATGATTTTGTATACTTATTTTGTTAATGGGTTTATTTTGGTTATTTTATATTTTGTGTTTTTTCCAAATTTTTTTATTATAGTATGTAGTTTGTAAATTTTAAAAAGAAATAGTAAATCAATAAAAATGTTAACCCCATGCCACTAAAAGCATATTATTTTTTAAGAGCATATTAAGTTTTTCGATTTGGTGTCATGGCCATTAGTGGCTAAATTGGTGAGGATAGCAGTAACTTATTTCATATTAAAGGCACCAATTTGTGAGAGTCCCCATCTTATTTGATTATTATCTTGGTTGATTCTAATTTGTCTGGTTTGGAGGTCATCCCATAAGCTTTGTATATCTTTAGTGGGGCTTAAGGAATGCCACCAGTCGTAGTTTTTCCATTTTTTGAAATTCTCTCCCATAGTGTTCTCTTGCCACATGTCATTGACTTTGGAGGCATGTCTGAGAGTCAGTTGTTCCTGAAGAATTTGGATATTGTGATCTTCTCTTAGCAGACGTTGTTGGTTCCAAGAGTCTTGAAGGAAGTTAGTCGTATGTCCATTTAGCACCTCCCAGAAGCTGTAGTTTTGTTTAATACTTCGAGTGTTATGGGATGAGCTCCAAATTTGTGAGCCTTTGACATTGGTGTTGAAATGAATGAGGTCTTGTTTAGATCAGGTGGGAGCATATTTGGTGTGCCATAATAGAGCCCAAGGTTTCGAGGTATGCGTGGTCCATCTCCACCATATCTTGGCATTGCTAATTTGATTGATGATGGAAGGGTCTCTGGGGCTGAGGCTACCATCTGTATTTGGAGTGCAAAGAGTGTCCCAATTTACTAAAAGACCAATTCTTGTGATTTTTAGTACCTCCCTGTAGAAAGGTGCGTTGCATTTCAATTAGTTTTTTAAGAATGGATTTCAGCGTAGCCAGAGTGGAGAAAAGATACATGGGCATGGTTTGTAGGACGAATTTGATGAGAATAAGGTAGGTGGGAATATTAAGGGATCTAAGGGTCCAACAACTGAGTTTTTGATTCATTCTCTCAAGAAGGTCTTTCCAAGAAATATTTATTGTGATGGAGTTAGTCAAAGGGGCTCCTAGATACTTAGCAGGTAGAGATCCTTTTATGAATTCAAGGATTTGTAGGATGTTGCGCTTGGTGGTCTGACAGGTATTGAAAAATTAAATATGGGATTTCTCTTTGTTGATGTCAAACCCACTGGCCCAGAGGAAGGTGTTGAGGATGGTTTTGAAGGATTTGGATTCCTGAACCGAGGAGTAACCCATTAGCATGGTATCATCCACAAATTGTTGGTGAGTTTGTGGCTCTAATCCTAGATGATGAGTGAGGCCTTTGAGCTGTTGGTTCTGGAATTTGGCTTTGAGAAGACATACCAAGCCTTCCATCATTAGGACAGATAGTAAGGGAGAGAGGGGGTCTCCTTTCTTGATGCCTCGGGAAGGTTGGAAGGTTTTTGAGGGAGTGTCATTGACAAGAATGGAGAAGAAGGAAGTAGAAACAAGAGTGTGGATCCAGTTGACTCATTGATCGCAAAATCCAAATGCCATTAACATCTTCTTCATAAAATCCCAGTTGATCTTGTCGAAGGCTTTTGATAGGTCCAACTTTATTAGCATACCAGCTTTTTTGGTGACTTTAAGTGAATGAATGATCTCATGAGAGAGAATGATACCATCCAGGATCTGTCTTCCTTCAACATAACCATATTGCTCCTTTGATATGAGGGTGGGTAGGAGTGGCTTGAGCCTATTGGCTATGGTTTTATTAATGATTTTGAAAAAAACATTGCAAAGGGAAATAGGTCGAAACTTACGAGCAGAGTCCACTCCATTTTCTTTGGGGATTAGAGTGAGGAATGTTGAATTAAAAGCTTTCAATATTTTCCCATTTTTTCCAAAGTCTTGACAATGGCTAAGACCTCTTCTTTGATGGTGTGCCAGCAAGCATGGAATAAATTGGTAGTGAAGCGGTCTAGACCTGGGGCTTTGTCAATTTTTAGTTGATTGACCGCCTCTTCAAGTTCCGTCATCTCAATGGGTTGAAGAAGGAGTTCATTTTTCTATTGAGTGACCATGGAAGGGATGTTGTCAAGGATTTCCCTCATTTCTTCGCTTCTATTTAGATTCAACTCCTCCATAAGTTGCCTGCACTCGTTGGTGAGAGTAAGCTCATGATCTTTTTGCTTCTCAAACTCTGAACCATTCTCAGTTTTCAGATGAACCATTATGTTGTATTGCCTATGTTGAATAATAGCTTTGAAGAAGAAAGACGGGTTTTTTTCCCCTTCCTTAAGCCAGATATTCATGGATTTGGTTTTCCAAAGGATTTCTTCTTGCAAATCTCTGGCTTCCAAAGCTTCCAAAGCTTCCAATAGGTCATGTTATTCCTTTTTTATGGAGTCGTTGTATCCCTCTTTCATGATAGTTCTTTGGATATTCTCTAGTTGACTTTCAATCTATTTCTTTTCTAACTGAATATTGTCGAAATGCTCTCTGTTCCATAATTTGACATTCTCTTTAATGTATTTCAGTTTTTGCTGAAATTTATACATAAGAGTTCTAGTGGGAGGTTGGAATTCACTCCACCACTGTAGCAAGAGAGGATGAAAGTCAAGATACGTTAGCCAGAACTTCTCAAATATGAAGGACCTCCTTAGATGTTCTCCTATTCTATCTCAATTAAGACTAATTGACCCATGGTCTGAACCCACAGCCAGGAGAATGAGGGTCGATATGTTAGCGCCTCTAGAGAGTATGGATTCAGAGATTAAGAAGAGGTCAAGTTTGGAAGCAATGTGCCTATCCCCAGAGTGTTTATTGTTCTAGTTAAAAATATATTTGCAGTGTTGATGTCTATCATGGCTAGCTCATTGGTCGGGGTGTCAAAATACATGTTAGAATCATTTAAGGAGGTTTGTATTCCTCCTGTGTTTTCCCTAAGACTGCAGATGAGATTGAAATCTCCTCCCAGGATCCAGTTCTTTTGGTCGACCCATTGACTTAGGATTTTCAAAGATTGAATAAAGGCTTTCTTTAGTGCCAGTGAGTAGGGTTCGTAAACGTTGGTGAGGATGACCCTAAGGGTTATCCCAATGATATGAAAATTGACCGAGATGGTGAATCAGGTTGCCAAGAAGTTTGAAAGGTGTATCTCGAGAGGGTTCTAGAAGATTCCAATGCCTCCAGCATCCCCCTTGTCATCGATAGCTATAGATCCACAACCTCCAAAATTTTGCCATAGTATTTTTGAAAGTTTCTTCAGAGCACTTGGTTTCCTGAATGAAGATAACCTTCGGGTTTTCAGTGGCGATTTTCCTTCTTAGCTGTCATTTTTTTTAGGTGCACTGCAACCTCTGATGTTCCAGGTTGTGAGTTTCATTAGGAAGGTTTGCAGGGTAAGGAAAAAATAGCCTCTATGGTTGGAAATTGCCTCGATGCCATCGGCTTCTCCCCTATATCCTTGATTCTTTGTTGATTGCTTCTTCTTCCCCACCTCTCATTTCCCGCTTTCTTGGTGGTTTCTTGTATTTTTACACCCAGGTTCTCAATACCTACCCCAAGGGTTTTAGCTTTTCTGGTTTTGATGATGGCCTCCTTCAATAGGACCACCTACTGAGAGCGGATGACTCCTTGCTCCGGATCTTGAACCACCTTTTCCAGTCCATCTAGATCCATATCTCCAATGTCCATATCATCTTGGTCGTCCTCCATCGGATCCATGTATCGTCCTGGTTTTGAGGGTTGTTGCTTTCCTCCTTTATCTGCTTCCCCATTAATGGTGGGTCGGGATGGTCCATCATTATCTGATGTATCTTGGATTTGTTCATATTGTAGCACATCAAGAGTATTAGAATATATGGGTTTTTTATTTACCTCTGGTCATTGATTCCTCTTTGTAGTCCTTTTTTCCTCGGAGACCTTAGTGAAGCCATCTACATCCTTGACATCTTTACCCTTCTGCCGGTTGTTTGGATTCTTCTCTGGGAAATCCCTGAACAGATGACCATGCTCATGACAACGCCTGCATCTGAAGGGTATTTGTTCATAGTCATGAGGTTGAAACCAGTCCTCATCATCCTAGGTTAGATTGATCCCTTCCGGTAAGTTCTTCATTATATCCATGTAGACGCAGATGCAAGCATAAAAGGTGTATCTCATTTTTCTTTTCTGCTCTGCAATATTTACAAATTCTCTTATTGTGTTTCCCAGATCTTCCAGTATGCTCTCATGCCAATATTTTGAGGGGAGGGAATATAGCCTGATCCAGATTGGGACAAGGGTGAGGTATTATTTTTCTGGGGTTGAACCTTTCCTTCCAGGGTTTCAAAAAGAGTCCAGCAGAGTTGAAGAAATACGACCCTTCCTCAAAGATACGGTTTCTGTCCTCAATATTCAGGAAAACCACCGTGAAGAACCCTTTTCCCCCTAAATGAAGATCAAAATGCGCTTGGGGTTTCCAGGTTACATTGATCCACCACAAGAGGGATTTCTTTGAGGGCCAGATACCAACGAATTTTCCAATAAGAGTGTGATCCTTCATGTGCTGATTGTGTGCGCGGAGCTCTTTAGTATGGATTTGCAGAGTGGGGATTTCCTTCTCTTTCGGGATGCATTTTTCGGTGTTTGTTGTGGATGTTGATCCTTTCTTTTGTCTTTCATCTTCTTTTCTATTGCTCGTCAATTTTGAACTGGATGCATCCTGAGGATTTGCTTCTCTATTTTCTAGGGTTTCATTCTGGGAGGGGTTGGGATCACCCCCCATGGGTTCCCCCATAGATTTCCTTTGGTCTCCAATACATGCAGGTGAAACTGTTCCTTTGCCAAGGTGTGCAGCACACAGATCGGTGCCCTATAGAACCCTACTTGTGCGCCGTTAAAGAATCTCTTGGGATCCATCCAGCCTTTCGTAGAGAGCATCCCTTAATTAAGTAATTAATTAAATACCACAAATTTAATAAATAATTTGACTATAGAATCAAGATTTTGATTATTTAAAGTGTTGGCCAACCATATTTTGTCTCAATATGTTGCGCTTAAATTTAACTTAGTCTTAAGAACAACACTCTTAGCCTTAGTTAAGGGTCAAGGACATTACATATAACTAATTTCAAAGAAGTGGAAATTTCCATAGTATTATTGAAGGGAGAAAAATTAGAAACTGAAGCTCTAGAGTCAACATTGAATATCCTTAAGGGGAAGGAGTTAGATTCTACCTAGTAGTAGAAAGATTTCTTGATTGTCAAGGATGTCATATTGAATAAATAAATCACAGGCTTGGTTATAAAGTTCAATATTTTGACACCAAAGAAAATGTGATAGAAGAAAAATGTTTTGTTGAGATTTAGATATTATAGAAAGAGAGTTGAAAAGTCCCTCCTTATAATAAAATGGTAGACTTATCAAGTAATGAACAAATGTTTACAAATGCAAATAAATGAATGTATTATGTTAAAGGTGGCATTGTAGATCTAATACATTTCTATCCCTTATTGTCTAATTTTCTTCTCACCTCATTGGAACATGAGCATATGTGACACAAGCAAAAAATTTTAAATGAGAAACACTGTGATTCATACATGTCCATGCTTCTTGAGGGCTTTGTTCTTCACACTCTTTGTCATGCATGAGTTCATAATATATATATATATATATATAGTGGTTGTGACTGCTTCAACCCAATATTTATTTGACAAATGCTTGGTTGCCATCATGTTGCTCGCCATCTCCATAATGGTTATGTTATTTCTCTCTGCGACACCGTTCTGCTGAGGTGTATACAACACAGTGAATTGGTTTTGTATGCCAAGGGTTTTGCAAATATTTAAGAAATCATTTGAGACATATTCACGGGCTTTGTCCATCCTTAATATTTTTATGTTATATCCACTTTGCTTCTACACTAGTGCCTTAACTGCTGAAAAACATCTAAATGCATGAAATTTATGTTTTAGAAAATATACCGATATTTTTCTTGTTAAGAAAATAATTGCAGCTTCCTATGGACGGTGCCTACAATGGGCTACAAATATCAAAGTGCACAATCTTTGTGTTTGAATATAAAAAGGAATCAGCTTTAATGGATTAAATGTGAAACGTGTAAATAAACTCCTCCCACGATGAGTATTTAATTTTTGTGCTAATAGTGGTACATTCCTATATCTCAAACTTGTGTTCGCTACTTCATTTGATTTATAGATTGCCATTTCAGTTGTGAACTTAATTGTTTTCCTATGTATTAGCATAAGCCAATGAAGATGTTAGCTGGATATGATCCTTGTCTTGATAGTCATGCCAAAGGCTATTATAACATATATATGATCTGGATATGATCCTTGTCTTGATAATCATGCCAAAGTCTATTATAACATATATGATGTTCCTAATTAGCCACCTTGTAATTTTATTTTAATGGAATTTAATGGAATAAAGATGTGGATTATGTATTATAAATCAAATTTGTTTTGGCGATTTCCTCAAATGCAGGGATGATATCTTTTAAAAATGGAAAAACTCTTAAATTTTCTTTACGGCCTATTTACATAAAACTGATAGCAGAGGGGTTTCGAATATGGTTTTACAGATATTTCTACTTTTTGTGATTATTTTCTACTTGCACGATATGCTGGTCAGCCTTGAACATACCATTGATAGTGTTTGGCGTATCACCTTACCTTGTTCTCAATCTATTGAACGGTTGAGATACAGATGGTTCCAATCTTATCAACAAGATACAGTCTAAATGCCGTCTTTTGAATACTATTAATGAATATCAATATTTGGAAATAAATTGAAAAAGAGATTAGGCCCAAGCGCTTCCACGGATGGGGTGAGTAAAGGGGAAGAGATGGTTTCCTTCGATGGGGGAGTAAAGGGGCAAGAGATGGTCTCCTTCGATGACCCAGTCAGAATCCCAGACACCCTCGCATACTTGGCAGAGAAGGAGGAGGGCTCGTCCAGCATGCACGTATAATGGATTGGCTGTGTGGGTGAGAAGAACAAGGTTTCGAGCATCTTCTCTGCATCCTTAAATGGCAAGGTACTCGTATCCGGTGGTGGTTATACTTCATGCATCGACATTCAGTATTAGAGATGGCCGTTTTCTAGTCTTATCAACAAGATACAGTTAATTAAATGACCTTGCACTTCCCATAAGAGGCTCTTGGCGACCTTGGTATCAGGATGTGTGAAGCTGAAGAGCATATGGGGTTGGTGCACTGGGAAAAGCTTCGGGTGAGAGATGTTAATGGGTGCTCTGAGTTAGAAGAGATGCTAAGTATGGAAACACGGGTATCTTTGGAAGAGTTTCAAGCATCTTGATCTGTGAAGCTGAAGAACATACAGGGTTTGGTGCAGTGGGCAAAGCTTCGGGTGATAGATGTTGATGCTCACTCTAACCTAGAAGAGTTTCAAGTATGGAAACAACAGTATCGTTGGACGAGTTTCCAAATATCTTTGTGTTAGTGTAAAAAGAGATCACCTTTAAAGGATTAAATGTGAAACGTATCAGTATCTTTGTGTTGGAGGACATGTCTGTTTGTATCAGTATGTGTTTAAAACCTTTGTTAATTTTGCTAAAAGATTTATCTAACTTTTAACTTTTTAAAACCTTTGTTAATTTAGCTAAAAGTTTTATCTAACTTTTAACTTTTTCTTTATCGTTTGATGATGGGTGGACTATCATGGAGTCTTGGAGGAAATCACTTGGAAAGGATTAAACGGTTAAATAAATGATCTTTAAAGGAGAAGGGGAAAACATACCAAGTAAACCAAACGAAGATTGACAGATCAACAAACACGAAATGAAGATTGACAGAACAAACACAATCAACTTGAGATCGACAAGGAAAATCGTAACTCTAATTATAAGCATTGTGATTACAGACGTTCTGCCTTTTTTTGCAGAGGAAGGAAGGCCTTAAACCTTAATATTACTTACTCCTTACATTCAATTGGCAGTGAATGGCCATATTAGTTCCTTCTATTCGACTTGGACACATGATTTAATGTCCCGCTGATGTCGAGAGGATGGAGGCAGAATAAGGGTTTCGTCTTCTCTGTTTCTCATCACCTCACGGACGTCATTTCGGTCCATCCTGTAGGCGGCACTCACCACATCCTCCGGCATTACTTTCAAAACCGATTCCCTTCCAGCCAGAGACGACCGGACAGAACTGCATTCATTTGCATTTCAATTATCAATTATCACTCAGGAATCTTAGAAATGCTACAAATATATGACATGAGCTACATTAATTAATTGCTATACTATTACTCACGCGTCTGATGTTCTGAACGTGATCCATTCCAACCCATCGTCTCCTGCTTGCTTGATGACTGCGTGGAACTGGGGAATGACGATGAACTGACCCTCTCTCACACGCCCATCAAACAGGCTCCTCCCTTGCTCTCCAACCACCTCAATTCTCCCCTCCCCTCTCGTCACATACATTATACTATGCGCGTTCATCCTCCACGAAGGAGCAGTCGATGCTCTCTGCAACCATCGACATATACATTAACATTATATGTATATATACAACTGAATCGGACTTATAAGAAGTTACTATATTGCTTACCGGGCGGAGAAAAACCCTCTCGGCTCCTAATCCCAAATACTTGAGCACGGGCAGCTTGAAGCGGTTCACTATATTCATTCGTCCCCCATCTCTTACGTAGATATCAGCATCATCGGGATTGTCGGCATTGTGCTTTACACTCAGTGCACACACAACCTCTTCAACGCCATTCTCATTTGCAGATGAATTATATTGAGTTTCATGCAACTGCTGCATCATCTCATTATCTCTCTGTCGAGATCGAGCTGGACCAGGCAAGGTGAGTCGTCGGCCCTGTTCAACCCTCGCAAAGAGTCGTGATCGCTGATTCTGTTGAAGCTTCCTTGCTGTTTCTAACTCCACGCCCAACGTTTCAGCCAAACTGCGGGTGCTAAACCCTGCCAAAATGTTGCCCCCAGTATATCTTCTTTCGCCCTCTTCCTCCTCACGAGGACTACGACGAGATGATGAACCTAAGGCTGGCCCAGCCAGAGAGAAGAGCTGTACAATATGTATACATCTCTACACCGTCAGTCAGCTATTAAAGAAACAAAAGAATCTATAACATTTAAGCAGTACGGAAAATGAATATTGGTCGGGATGGTTACGCGGTAGCTCCTTCGGCCGAGCTGATTATGAGGGCTGGCTGTGTGAGCAATGGCTATGAGTTGAAGAGGCTCGTTGCCATCGTTGTACCACCAGTGGGCTGCTCCTGCAAATATCGCTATTACGTCTCCTCTCCTCACTCGCCTCACCTTCTGACTTGAATAATCCTCTTCTTCCTCTTCCTCACGCCGTCCCTCTGATCTGCGCCCTGAGCACCCTCGAAAGGAAGAATCGTCTCTGAAAGTCTCCGGACACCCCGGGAAAACAATGCCCACTCTGCCCTCACCTGCACAGGTATATCTATGTTATATGTTATATACAAGCAATTATAATAATCATGAAACATATTCGCAGTATTAGCCAGCTACCTCGGGCAACGTAAACCAGCTCCGGGGCGCATGGATACTTGGGAATCGCGATGGCGTTGCTTTCGATCTTCTTTCTGAAGAAGGCAACGCCTGCGCACTCTAATTCCTCATTGTCTTCTCCGCTGGAAAACTCGAAGGTGCCACCTTCAGATCTTATGGACTCCGATTCAGACAGTTCGTGGGCGCGAAGCCGCTGCAGCCTCCGACATGACCGTGATGATCTCTCATCCTCCTCCCCATAACGACTGCTACTTCTTCGCTGCGCATGAGTTAGAGAGGATAGCGAAATAACAAGAAATGAAAAGTAGAGCACGAGAAGTGCCGACCCTAATCTCATCTTTCTCTCCATCTCTGAACTCACGGTTTTGCTTGATTACAGATTCTACTCCCTCTGTTGTGTTGTGTAATGATCATTCCGAAATGCTGAATATTATTAAGGCGATGGCTCCATGAGAGAGACACATGGGCTCATCGTTGTAAAAGAATTTAGGTCACGTGTGATGCGGCTAGGCGTGTCGTCGAAACCCGTCCATGGTCATTGGTGATTTGCATTGCCACTCAATTGGTCATTTCTCCTTCTTTGCTTACCGCTTATTACAACTCCAAGATGTAAGGAGCAAACGTCATCCTTTTCTATTATTAACTTCATCCTTTGAGAATGTGAGCAAAGGTCATTGTTGTACTTGGCATAGATCATTGTATTAAGGTGCCATAAGTTACCCCTCATCACTTATTTTATGTCAAATTCTATCTATATACATAAAGTACTTACGTGGGCCGAATTTATATGTAGGGGTGTAAGTGTACATTTATTAGTGGTGATGGGTCGAATATATTTATGGGGATTTAAGTGATACAGGTCGGAAATATAAGTTATTTGTTAATCTTTTTGTCTTGTTAATTTAGGGAGGAGTTTTTTTTTTTTTTTCTTTGTTTACCTCTTTTTTTATGTAAACTAGTCAAATTAAAATTTTGAAGATTTGTTTTCTAGGTGGATAGTTATTATAGTCTTTAATGATTAAGTTGGTAGCTTCACAGAGAAGCCATTTTAGTATGTCTATATAAAGAAGAAAGAAGATTGTAAATTAGTAGCAGATAGTGAAGAAGAGAATTGAATAATGGAGAAGAATGAAAAACTATGTGGAGAGTTCAAGAGCTCAAGACCTGTGTGATTTTGAGAATTGAATAGTGGAGAAGAATGAAAAACTATGTGGAGAGTTCAAGAGCTCAAGATCTGTGTGATTTTGAAAAGTGATTAGAGTCATTTACAATTTAAGTGAAAGATCATAGAATCCATAAACATTTCATGGTCAACACAAGTCTTACTTAATATTTAGTTATATGATTTTTCCAAGTCTCTGGAATTATAGGGTGTGTGGAAGAAGTTGAGGGACCTTTTAAATGCAATGGTGGAGTGAAGTCAATCACTCTTGATCCAAAAAAAAGAAATCATCCCAAGCAATCCTGAACCTGCCAAGCCTAGTCCCAAGGCTGCCAACAGGAATGCCAATTAGGATAGTAAACCAAATCGCGCCTCCGTTTTATTCAAGAAAATCACGCCTCCGTTTTACTGAACAAAATCACGAAATCACGTGCGCGTTTTGGAAAGCCTTTTTTTTTTGCCAAAGCCATCCATCTCCACCTTTCGATAAAACTCCTATTTGTGAGGTATTTTCCTCATTTCTTTTCATGTTTTTTTCTCTTTGTTCATCAATTTATTTGCCCTAAATTGAAAAATTAAACCAAAATAAATTAAATTATGGCCAATGGACACAAAAACCCCAATGGAAACAAGAACCCCAATGTAATTGGCCAATTGAAACCAATTCCCCACTTTAATCATAAAAATTAAATAATTTTGATTATTTACCAAAATTCATACCCAAAATTTCCATGCCCAATGGAAACCAAAACCCCAATTAACGCAAAAAACAAATGAATTTCACTATTTCCATATGCATATTCACAAGGTTCCTTGTGAATCCATACCAAAATCCACAAATATGCAAAGTTTGTCAAGCACATTGCAAGTTTGCATAAGTAATTTACATGCCCAATGTAAACCAAAACCCCAATTAACTCATAAAAAACAAACGAACTTCACTATTGTGAATCCAAACCAAAATTAACAAATATGCAAATTTTGTCAATTATGTTGCAAGCTTGCATACAACTAAAAAAAATCAAGTAGAATTCATATATTCCCCTAAAATACATAAACAAACATGGTAAATCCCTTGCCTCTATTTGAAATATCGAAGTTGCTCTTCCAAGAACATCAATAAACACCTTATAGTTTTGATGAAACTTCCCAATCCAAGTGTTAAAATAAGGTATAGAATCTTCCCATGCTTTTAACAAATATTTCGTCTTGAACGAAGGGTACTTTTTTGTTAAGGTCAAGAAAACAAAGTTCAACAATAGACTCTATGAACGTGAAGATACATAGGTAGCTTGATGTATTTGATTAAACATGTCAATCACATACTATCATACATGATATAATCCAATGGAACCCTTGCAACCATAAAATCCATAAAGATATGCTAAATAGACTTTGGAGTCCAAAAAACATCACACTACAACAAATAATTATATATCTAACAAAATTGTTTCCTATACTGGGATTTTATTCATCAATAGCACATTATGCTGCCTATTCTAGGGTCTAGTTGTTGCCTCTACCCGCAATCTAGGAGCTGGTCCTGCAAAGGCAATAGTCAGCACCTCACAATTTCGACAAAACTTCATAATCCAAGCCATAAAATAAGCTAGAGGAGCTTCACAATCAACATATGCACTCAAGGCACTTTATGTACACATGCATACTTAAAAATTGGAATTAATACTTAAATTTAGGACATAAATATGAAATGAAAAATGTTAAATATTTATTCTTTACTGTAAAATTCAAGATCAATTTTTAAATTTATATGATAGATTTAGTTTATATGTTGTTATTTGTCGTACATTAGTTATACAGTTTTCAGTGCTTAGATATGTCATTATATCATGTGTTTATATTTCTAATGATATTTTATTTGTATTTATGATTGCAGTGGCTACTATGGATAGCAATGCAGTGATACTGAGGTTTATTTCCCATTTGAGAGAGATTGGTTCTGCTTGGAGGGGTGGAGATGAGCTCCGCCGCTCCTTGTCAGATTCTTTGTTGTCTATTGTTGATATGATCGCAAGATCAAATGATGCTTTGTATAGCATCGCATCTTATAGGGAGAGGAAAAGACAACAATATGCTGATGGGTTAAGTTACAATGAGGTAAAAAAGCTCAAAATAACAAAACAACACATCTATTCATTGTTTAGACTGCCTGGGACGGATGACATTCTGGAGATCAATAGGTCACATATTTCTATTGTGTGGTGCACCTTTCCACCCATAAGAGACAATTGGATGGATAGGTGGTACATGGTTTTTGACATTCCTCCTCATAACAATAAGGAAGTACCGATGTACTTCCTTCGAAAATTGTATGCAGAGTTTGTGATGGGGAAACATGTCAACTATTTTGACATGTTGGGCTTCCAAGGAGTTGGTAGGGGGATGCCCCAACACCGACCCAATGCTAGGCATAGAGATGCCAATCCAAAGATACCTGCACCCCGTGCCCAGCTACCGAGGGTAGAAATCCCTCCTGCACATGACATGGTTGCCCAGACATAGGAGGAATTTTTGACTCTAGCTGAGATGGTCTCTCGACACATGACCACTATTAACCAGAGAGCGCCCTCTTCCTCTGCTGGTGTACAACCACCAGCTTCTAGTGGTGGAGGGACATCTATTGGTGGGGATAGACCGGCATCCCATGTGCCTCAGAGCGAGCCACACGTCTGCACATCGTGTGGGGGACCCTGTTATGGTCCTGGACCAAGACATGGTACCACTACGATGACTGGTGGTCAGGTAAGGACATTGTTTTAAAACTCTGTTATTGTTCAATTATTAATTTTTCCATACTATATGTAGCATATTAAAAGATTCGTAATATATGCAATATTTACTCTTGTAGGAGATTGATGCCTCTCACAGGGGTGGTACTGCACCCGGTGTGGTTGTACCCGAGGCCCAAACAACCACCATTGAGGTAATATTTAAACACTTATCATTTTGTTATTACATATAATTTTGTTAATGCATGTGTTAGTCTTGATTAATTTATTAGATTGTCTAATATTTACAATTTTTGAAGTTGCAGGAACCCCACTTAGAATGTGATGCTGGAGACGTTGATATCAACAACATAGTCCAAGGTGGAATTTATGATTACTTGAAGAATGTAAGTACATGGGTTATGACTAAATATTGTTCGAATTATTTAAATTTCTTATTGTACACTCATTTATAGATCACTAATATTTATAATTTTTAAACTTGCAGATGTTATTAGCATCTGAAGAGGGGCAAGAAATTGATGGAAGCGATCACTCCCATGGGGGAGATATGTTCCAAGCAGGGGTAAGTATATTACAACATGTTAGGTTTTCAGTACATATTATTCCATCCATTCAAATCCATGTCTAACTATGGTAACACTTTATGACTGCAGACATCATCACAGATCCCTGCACCCCCTCTTTGGTTTGGATCTCCCCGTAGTCCAAACATAGATAAGGGGGTTGTTTACACCAGATGACCCTCTTCCTTGAACAGAGCACGTGTGCATGAGGATCAACCTACTCATCCCACCACCTCTTTGGTTTGGATCTCCCCGTAGTCTAAACATAGATAAGGGGGTTGTTTACACCAGATGACCCTCTTCCTTGAACAGAGCGGGTGTGCATGAGGATCAACCTACTCATCCCACGATAATGTACACACTTCCAATGGCAGTTGTTGGTTAGCTATGAATTCACTTCACAAGTGGTTTTTATTAATGTTATTTTCGCATGTTTACAACATCAGGATGTAGAGTCATCCGTGCCAGACTTTAGTGGGATTGTTGATGCTGCGGTTAATGTTGCATCTACAATAAGGATAAGTCACACTGAGGTACATCTACTTGAATATTTGTAATTGTACATTTCATTTGTATTGTTTATGGACATGCACGATGTCTAACTATTTAATCATTTGGTGAATGTAGTCACACCCTGGTCCATTAGTGCACGCAACTGAGGTTGATGTTCAACCTACGACTCCTCTTACTACTGAAGAGTCCCAGTGTAATCCCCTAGAAATGGTTTTTTCGGTGAGATGTTCATTTTTTACATAATTGATTAGTACTTTCTCATTCATGTACATGTTGATAATTATTGAGATAATTGACATAATTTCTTTTATTTGCAGAGAAGCATTGCAAAGAGACTCTCTGCAAGGAGGAGGACACCAAAGGAACCTATACCTTCGACACCAGAGGCACCTATACCCCCGACGGATGCAGTGAGTCTTTGTTTTATTTACAATTGAGTCATATTTTAAATTTTCAAACTTTTTTATTGCTGTACAGTACTAGTTTAGTTACATGATCAAGAAATATTGTCATTGATTTGTAGTCACCAGAAATGCACAATGGTCGTAGACAGAGCCGAAAAGCATCAGTGTCCGGGAAAAACAAGAGAAAGTTAGATTTTTGATGTGTTAGTCCAGGACAAATATGTATTTTTATGTACAATCCGGAGTTAGAGTATAGGGGCGCGGTCTAGGATAGATGTACTTTTGTTTGCACATGTACATCAAATATGTTTTTGATACATGTACATTGGCAGGCCATAGATAGGCCTTCTATTTTTGTATTATAACTTTAATGATATAAAAATTATTTCATATCAAGGCTCTTGAGATCTTCATGGTCCAGTCTTTTAAGTGTGATTATACACGAGTGGCCAAGAATGTTTCTATGTGTAATGTTCCCAATTTTTTATAGATTTTATGATTACATGGAGATATCAATTATAAATTTGAGAACAATGCACAATTACAATATTACATAATGAAGAACACCATGCAACAATGGTCTTTGCATCTCGGATGAGCGAAATAGTTGTGAATTTCATCTCTTGCCTATGTAATACAGTCTTGATGCATGCACCTACTCCATCATGTTCCCCTTTTCCGTGTTCGGTCTCAAAATAGTTCCAAATATGTGGCACCTTGTGCCTCTTGTGGAGAATACACAGCCATTGGAAGACACGGGAATGTTTGAATTTCCCCGCACAACCATCAGACCAAATCCAATGTTGTTCCATCTATAAATTGTTATCCTCCAAGTGTTTGTAGAACAATTGAAAGCTATGTTGTACAAATGCCAAGTCATGACACCCGTCATCACTTATGTAAAAGTGATACTCCTTCAATATAACCCTGTTCTCTTCAGTACTATCTGCCCCATGTCTATAGGTGATATGGACCATTATGCTGACCTGATATGAGTGATAATATTGACTATGAATCTCGTTTTGTGGTTGAAGAGTGTAGTTTTCCGCAAAATTGACCACTGATAATATAGTTCCAATAGGAAATGTATCCCTGCATGCTCTAAATTGCTCATCTTGCTAACGAGCCACATGTACTTGCTTTACATACTGTTGTGTCTTTTCAAATAATTCCTCCATGAAGTTGCATACCAATGCCTGGTAGATCAACAATAAAGATGTACAGATCAATAGGTTGTTACATATATGAAGTAGCAATAGATATCAATAGGAAAAAATACTATTCAATAACTCGTTGCTAACTTGAGAGGTGACCAATTGCATTTGTTTCCTTTCTTTCTCTCCACCGATATCATACGTGACATATTTGAATGACTGCAAGTTCACTTTATGTCTCCCAAGTTCATGCTCATCGATGACATGTATGCATTTGTCCAAAAATGCCATTCCACCACACCTTGGGCATGTCCCATCTACGCAAGGCCTTTGATAAAATGTGCAACCTTCTGTCATTCTACACAAGATGCTATGGATAAACTCTCTAGATGATGTCGGTGGCAATGTAGTTGAGCATTTCTGCACAAGAGTGTTATGCAAAACATGCAATATATGTATATATGTATAATAATAATAATAAGCATACTAAATGTGATATCGACAACAACATGTGTTACGAGTTGTGTTTATTTTAACATACCATGGTTTTCATTTCTCGAAGGATCTTTGGTCCAACTTAAGTTCATTATGTTCATGCCTAAACCTCTCATATAATTCTATTTGTGTCATGTCAAGAAAATGTTTAATGTGGGGCTCATGATCCCTTGAACCCGTTCTCAATTTTAGTACATCTTTTTGGTTGGATGAAGATCTACTGTTGTCACGCCAAAACTCTTGCACTAGTCCCTTTACCACATCAATGAGCTTCATATCGAAGCGTGGCAACCTGCCAACGAAGGACCAGACATCTGTTTCACCAGAGTCAAGTTGTTCTCTTCTAGAACAATACCTATGGAGTGCTTTGATATCCAATCCTACAAGCTTGGATGTAGGCTTAAGAAGGCGAGGGGCCCTGGTGCTTTTGTTCACAATTGATTGTGACAACACACGGCGAGCTGCATTGTGATCCTTTGAATGAGATTTCTTTCGAATATTACTAAATGCATCTACCAAAATTCTGACAACATAATAACTTGGTTCAGAACTATTTATCATCTTTATCCTTAAGATTTTCCTAACAACAGTCATAGACCTAGATTTTAACAACGATATAAATAATCTACATTTATCTCCGTCACATTTAGAATCAAAATAGTTGACAAGTATCTGTTGAGCTTGATATGCAATACTACGTTTAGACAGTGTACCTTCAAGTGAACCAATGAGACTTTCATCAATTTGTATACGTTTTGGAGTTCTTCGGTGTGAAGTTGCTAATGGAGATAGGGAGGTTGGAATTGCACTCGGTACCATATCACCTAGTCGGTCTGGCATTTGATCATGAGCTTCATGTCCTTCCATGTATTCCTGACGGTCGAATGGTGGCAATTGGAAATGCTCTTGAGTGGTCTGAACAACATTGTCTTCTTCGAGCATACCTTCGGCATTCAACACCTCTCTAACTTCGTCACTTGTATACCCACATTCAATTAAATATGCAAAGGTTTTAGGTGGCCTTGATGTGCACCTACGTTTTACTCCTTGATCAGTACGATGCAGTGCTCGTTCTTCTACTGATATGGTGACCGAAGACCCATCAAGTGAATGCTTTTGTCTTTCTTGATGTGGATTGGTAGGAAGTACTATGGCATCCTCAACAACCGGAATTGGTTGAGTGTCCATAGAGTGTCTTCGATCGGTCATGTCATTTCTTTTGTTCTCTCTAATTTCTTCGAGGATTTCATTGGGTATCCGCTTCCTTGCTGATTTTCTTGCTCGATTGCGTGAGTTTCCCAGGACCACAATGATCAATGATATATATGGTTTCCTTTGCTAGATCCTCAATGGGAAACTACCCAGGGCTTGGTTTCTTTCTTGCTCAATTGTGTCTAGATACTCAAGATATGGGGAAGATTGGGAAGAATGTTTCCTTTGCTAGCTCCTCAATTCCAAGAAAAACAATGGTAGAGATGCTCTATGGTGCCCCTCAATGGGAAATTCCCCAAGCTTGGTAAATATCTTGAGCAGTTGTGTCTACATACTCGTGAGCTAGGGGGGAGATTGGGAAGAATACATTGCCTTTGCTAGCTCCTCAATTGTAAGAAAAACAATGGTAGAAATGTTGTATGGTGCTCCTCGATGGGAAATTCTCCAAACTTGGTTTCTTTCTTGCTCAATTGTGTCTACATACTCCACCACAGTGCCCAAGTTAATGTTGCCTTTGCTAGCTTCTCAATTGCAAGAAAAACAATGGTGGAGATGCTCTATGTGGCTCCTTGCTCAATTAATGGATTCTTTCTTGCTCAATTCATTATTTATTTCTTGCTCCTCAATGTATGCAAACTTGTGGTGGAGATGCTTGATTCACAAAACAAGATTGTGTGAAAATATGGTGAAGAAGATAATGTTCACACACTATCTGTAACCTGAATTTGCGTGCAGACTGTCAAACCTATGAAAATGTGTTTAGAGTGTTTCTCGGACAACGACTGCTACTGTTTAGACAAAGGATAAACGGACACATGTTATTGTTAACAAAAATGGGGGTGCGTTTTGGATACATAAAACACATGCGCGTTTTACTCTAATAGAATTTTGGAGCATTTAAGAACGTAGTTGCATGGCTAAGGGATCATTCAAGGTTTAGGAGGAATTAACAAGCACTCCCTTAGTCCTTGCGCCTTAACATCCCCCCTTTCTTCAACCTAACTATATTGTTTTACAACTCTAGGGGTGTGTAATAAGGGGATACATGGGGATATGTGTGTGTGTGTGTGTGTTAGAATAATCAACCCATAGTTAGCTACCTTAGACATTAATTTCATTATTTTTGTCTTATTTGCCTAGTTCATGTGTCCCACCTTGTGCAAGTTGTCATTTACGTATACATAGTGGTCAAACTTGCCTTATTTGACTCATGTAGCGCTTGGGAAACCTCAAGGAATAATTTTTTCTTTATTCCTGGCCTCCTAGGCACCCTTTTGCTTTTTCTGCTTTATTGCCTGCTTTTTCAGTGTTTTAAGGCAAAAGGAAAAGCTTGACTAGGTGAGGTTGACTAGTTTTTTGTCCTACACATCCTCCACTCTTTTCTCCTTGGAAAAGCATGTATGATTTGTCATTCCATCACTCTTTAACTTGCCTAAGCACTTTTTCCAATTCGTGAGCTCCGTGACTTATTTGGAAACAGTTTTTGCACCTATGGGGGATTTGCTTAATTTTAGTAAGCCTGCTTTTGACTAGATTCGAATTGCTCCTCATGCATTCGAATCTCCTAGGTAATTATTTAATGCAGCAACCTATTATGTTACAGGGTTGGCTATTGTACACTGAGTTAATACAGTTTAGTGTTCAACTCCATATTCAGTCTCTTTTGTGAGTGATTTTGCATGATCAATTGATAATTGTTGTGAGTAAAATTAATATATCACTGGGTTCAATTTCCACATGGTATTAGAGCCATTGTAGATCCATTTCTCTCCTTCAGAATTGTTTTGCAGGTTCGACATCAGTGACTGGGAGCCTTCTACTGACAGCCGCGACAGATTTCTAAGCTATGGATCAATCTCAGAAGATCATCTTGACTCCCTTCAACTTCTTTGAATGGAAAGCAAAGATGGAGATACTGTTGAGAGCGAAATGCCTCTACAGGGTGACTATGGCAACAGAAGCAGAGCCCAATGCAGCTACAGAGAAGATAAAATGGCACAATAGGAAGGATGAGGCCTATGGTCTCCTGTGTCTGAGTATTTCCAGAGACCTCCTTTTCCATCTTGATGGATTGACATCACCGAATGAAGTATGGGAGAAGCTTACTGATCTTTTTGTAAAGACAGATGAGATGAGGGGACATCAAATCGAGAATGAACTGATCTCCCTAAGTCCCAATAGCTTTGAATCCCTGCAACTCTATTTCTCCAAGTTCAAAGCACTTGTTTTGTAGCTGAAACAGTGTGGGATCGAAAAGAAGGATGATCAGTTGGTCTTGGCCATACTCTCGAAGCTTGGCCCTGACTATTCAGTGTTTGTTTCGACCTTCTATGCCACAAAACTGATAGCTCGAACCTGGAAGATGCCTAGCCTTGCAGATTTCATGGAATCTCTCACACAAGAACAAGACAAGCTGGTGATGATGGGCACCATCAAACCATCCAAAGACCAAGCTCTGGTTGCTGGAGATTCGAAGGTGGATTCAAAAAGCAAAAAGAAAGCTAAAAAGCCACCTGAGCAAAAGAGAGACAAGAACAAGTCTCTGGAGGAGCCACAAGGTTCCAAGAAGAACTACCAGAAGAAGAAAAACAAAGGAGAAATGAGCAAGTGCACATACTGGAATAAGGGAAATCACATTGAAAGCTCTTGTATGAAAAAGCAGATAGACATGCTGACCCAACTCCTGGAGAAGAATGGCATCTCCCTTCCAGACAACTCGGAGAAGAGGGAAGGAGGATCAAGTTCAGAAGATAGAGAGAAAGTTCATGCTCTAGTTGCTGGCACATCAAGCTCACCTAGTTTCATCATTGATTCTGGAGCTTCAAGACACATGGTTTCGACTAAGGAGGCATTCACCTCATTGGACATGTCGAAAGGACCACTTATAGTACTGGGATATGACTCTCTCACTAAAATTTTGGGCAAAGGGAGGATTGATCTTGATCATGGTCAGTTCAGCAATGTGTTGTATGTGC
Source organism: Pseudotsuga menziesii (assembly GCA_001517045.1). Classification (NCBI taxonomy): domain Eukaryota; kingdom Viridiplantae; phylum Streptophyta; class Pinopsida; order Pinales; family Pinaceae; genus Pseudotsuga; species Pseudotsuga menziesii. Next base: position 62,485 of record LPNX010195251.1, on the reverse strand, counting down.
CTGGTCTTGCCTCCAACCTCTTATCAGTGTACCAGATGACTCACACTGGGTCTCCTAAGAAGGTCATATTCTCCCCTGATGAAGTTGAGATCACAGAGATCTCAAGTGGTAAAGTCATTGCAAAAGGAGTTGCAAATCATGCTCAAAAGGTATACATGTTCTCACACTTCCTACCCTACTCAAACCCCTCTGCTCTTCTGATTCATGCTAATGAGGCAAGCAATCTTTGGCATGAAATATTTGGCCACCTTAATTACAAGTATCTTTCTGATCTTAGTGAAAAGGATATGGTCATAGGGTTTCCCAAGATAAAATTTTCCAAAGGAGTCTT
>LPNX010195251.1:60593-61919 GCA_001517045.1 Pseudotsuga menziesii | reverse complement strand
GGTCCTCAAATCTGACAATGGTGGTGAGTATGTCAAGTCTGAGTTTATTAATTATTGTGCAGATGTAGGTATTCAGATGCAGCATTCTATCCCCTACACACCACAGCAGAATGGTGTTGCAGAGAGGAAGAACATATCACTGAAGGAGATGGCAACATGCATGATGGAGGCCAAAACTTTTCCACCAAAGTACTGGGCCGAAGCTATAAATTGTGAAGCCTATATTCAGAATAGGGTGCCTCATAAACATCTTGATGGTATGACTCCCTTCGAAGCATGGAGTGGGCACAAGCCAGATGTGACCCATTTCAAGATTTTTGGCTCAAAGGCTTGGGCTAGAATTCCAACAGAGAAGAGGAAGGCTTTGCAGCCCCAAAGCCAAGAGTGCCTATTTGTTGGGTACTCTGAAGATTCAAAAGGGTACAAGTTGATAAATTTGAGCACAAAAAAATCCTTCATTGAAAGGTGTGTTCAGTTTCAAGAAGAACCCCTTGCAGCAGTGGAAGTTGGAGAAGCCTCTTCACCACCTGAACCTCTGAAAGTAAGCGAAGAGATTACTAAACATGATGTTTCTAATATGTCTAATAGTGATGAGTTTATTGCAGACCCTAAAAGCCCTACAAGGCCAAAATGGGCAGCCAAGAAACTACATGCAGCAGGAGAGCTAGCTGGGGATCCCAATGACCCAAGGAGGACTAGATCTCAATTTGAGAGTGGTCTGTGCATGAAGGATCCTATGTTTGCTGAAAAATTCTATTTGATGGTGGAATTAGATACTCAGACATATGAAGATGTAGTAGATGATCCAAGATGGCAAGCAACCATGAAGGAAGAGTTCAGCTCACTCCAGAAGAGCAACACATGGGAGATAGTGGATCTTCCCCCATGGAGGAAGTTAGTTCAGTGTAAGTGGGTGTACAAGACCAAATTCGCTGATGATGGTTCACCTCTGAAGTACAAGGCCAGATTGGTAGCCAAGGGCTACTCACAGGTTCATGGCATAGATTACAATGAGACCTTTGCACCAGTGGCAAAGATGGACTCCATCAGGCTAGCCTTATCCATTGCAGCTTCAAAGCAATGGGAGGTACATCACATGGATGTAAAGTGTGCCTTCCTGAATGGAGATCTCACTAAAGAGATATATATGCAGAAGCCTCAAGGATTTGCTACTAACCCTTCTCTTGTGTGCAGGTTGAGAAAGTCATTGTATGGGCTAAAGCAAGCCCCCAGGGCTTGGTATGCCAAGATTGATAGATTCTTGCTATCACTGAATTTTGTTCGATGCAAATCAGATCCGAATGTCTATTGGAAGTTAATTAATGG
>LPNX010195251.1:35593-53093 GCA_001517045.1 Pseudotsuga menziesii | reverse complement strand
AAACTGTGTATTCCACTTTTGGTTCACACATGTCAAGTTTGCAAAATCGAATATTCACAGGAAAGAATTATGAGTATTGGTATCTAACAATGAAGGCTTTGTTCAGAGGCCAAGATGTATGGGAGATAATCCAAAGTGGTTATACAGAACCAGGAGATCAAGCAACATATAATAATTTCACTCAAGTTGAGAAGGATGCCCAGAGGGAACGAAGGAACAAAGATGGAAATGTTATGTTATGCATAAACCAAGCCATGCATGAAAACATACTAGATATTAGAGCATGAGAAAGACATAGAAAACTCATATATTGTAATGAATATATTGAGATAAGTCTGCAGGATGTGTGCGCAAACCAAAAGTGTTCTAAACAATTACTCATTTCAGATGAAGAGTGATTTTGTGGCTTTTCCCATATAGGTCTAGAAATTAAATCTGTGTCTATGATGTCTATGTATTTTGTGTCTGAAACTTTATGAATGTGTCACAACTGATATTGATGTAATACCATGGAATGTGGACAACAACTATGGTTTAGATTTGTGTGTTTCTATATTGTGCATGTGTCGACGGTTCTGTATATTTTATATGATGTGTACATGTCGAAGGATCGATTTTCTTTCTATGTTATATATGTGTCGATGGTAGTACATCTATTTCTTCAGTCAATTTGTATTTTTAAACATTTCCATGAAGAAATCCCCTTCTATAACTACAGAATCATGGTTCTGGCAGTCCCCATAGGTATGTCAGGTGAGACCTCACTTGCATTGTAGGTGTTGTCTCGGGTCGATTCCTTGGGCTTTTTTGGATGGGAATATAAGATTGAATGTTTAGAGGGATGTTTGGGATCAAAAGATACCTATAGTATTATGGGATTATCCCACAACATGTCAGATCCGCTTATGGACAAAAGGTTGTCATGCAACTAGAATATATCATGCCGAGTCTCAGAATAACTATGACTACTGAGATGAAAAATGTTGGCGTAGTTGAAGAATGATTGTCTTAGCTTGTACAGTTGGAGGAGGATCGCTTCATCATAGGTTATCATCAGTGTGCTGAGAAGGAGAGACATAAGGATTGGCATGACTGCCACATCAAGTTCAAATAATTTCAAATAGGTGATCTCGTCCTCTTTTATGAAAGTAAAGTTTTGAAGCATCTTGACAAGCTCAGAACACACTGGTAGGGATCACATATTGTCGTTTGCAACACCGATAGAGGTGCAGTCCAATTAAAGAAATTAGATGGTACACCCTTCAACTGGTTGGTGAATGGAAGTCGACTGAAACCTTATCTGGACAGTCGTACTTCATTCAACTAAAAAGATAATGGGTAATATATATAGTTTTCAGATGTGTCGCAAGTTCCAAATTTTGTCACAGAATCTCTATCTGTCAAACGACAAACATTATGTCGTAGACTATACGTGTGTCGGCTTAATCTATTGCAAGAGAACTTATGTCGAAAGTTATAGTTGAAGTGCAGTTAAGTTGAAGTAGCAGGAAATTTTGGTGGCATGTTTTTGGGTCTCATCTGCCATTAATGCATATTTAATACCTACTTTTATGAAGGGTGAAGTGATGGTTCGATTGAAGATTTATCAAAATGATGAGAAAGATTGCCCCATGTGACAAAATTAGCCGCCACATTTTTCATTTATTGCAGACCTATGTGAGAAAGAATTCCTACATGTGGCCTCCTTTTGCATTTTCAAACTGAAGTCTGTTGATTCATTTGCATCACACTTAGAAATTATTAAGTTGATCTAGTTTTCTACTCGTTGAAGCCGAAGTCATTTTTTGTAATGTAAATCCATGTGTCAAGCACTAGCGCCATTCAAGGATCCAGCATGGAGGTTCCCCGTGCCATTCCCATTGTTAAAGAAGCTCTAGAAGTTGTATCATGATTGGTGTCGGTCGTTCAACCAAGAAGAAAACAAAAATGTGGTCGTGGTGAACATAAGTTCAAAGATACCCATGATGTTGAAGGATCACGATTTGGGTTAGCGAAAATGATTCCTAGATACATTCCACCATGCCATGATGATGCTCCCAACATATAAATTTGTAATAATTGTAAGTATATGTTGGTTAAGCAAGACATCCTGAAATGCACCCATGTTACGAAAGACATTATGCCCAAATTGAAGAATCTTGCATTCATAGAACACGACTTGCGCAAGTTTCCTGACCTAGACATGTCATGGTACATGATATATGTGCAAGAAACTAAAGGAGGTCATATTCAACTAGTTCCTATGGAATGGGATCAAGGTCTAGTGAAGTCAGGCTTACTATCCCTGATGCACATGCCCCATTTTGGTTGCTTGACGAAAGTCAACATGTGTGTCAAATAGTTGTTAGTTTTCTTTCATGGAGGTTGCCTTTGGATGGATCAACACATTTCGGTGGATGTCGACCTGATTTCTCCAATCACTAGGATTTCTACTGCAGGGGTCAACCTAAATCCATTCTTTGCTGGGAAGGAGCAGGATCCAAACCTGGTCGATCGAATGAAAGCAAGATACAACCTTTCAAGAGATAAGAGGGTATTTAATATTGTCTCTATCAATGACACGACTGTTCGGTTTGCAACGAAAGTGTTATGAAGCAAGATTATTAGAAAGATGTGACCAAACCAGTGAACCATCGTTACAATTGTTGTAGAAGAGCAGTTTGATGCAGTTGTGTAGATGAACCAGTTGACATATCTCGAAACCCAAAATTTTCCAAAAAAATTAAAATTTTGAAAATACATAACATATTGAGAATGCGGTCTGCTAACAGCTAACAGTTATCTATAAATTATTTACTTAACAGATTTGTTAATACATAAACTAAATTAAGTACTTAGCATTCTACTTTTTAATACAAGGTTTGGTTCAACTTGTATAATAATTTCTTTTTCAGTTTGCTAATGAGTTTTAATTTGCGACAAGTAGGTGGAACTGTCTTGGATTCTGGGGCTTACTTAGCTTTTGAGCTAACGTAGAAAGTTTACTTGTCCTCACAGGTTTACAGGTAAGAATGATCGAATAATGCCTATCAATTTTCATAAAGCATTCAGATATACTTTTATGTGCAAAATAATTAGCTCGGTAAATAAGTTGTTACAAAATTCAACTGCTTCTATGAGGTAAAACAAGTAGTTTGTTTTCTTTCATCTAAATTGTCAATGATATATGTGAAGAAGAATTTCTATCTTGAATGTAATTAGCGAAAATTATTACTCTCCCTGATCCACAACCTGTAATCTTGTCATGAGTTAATTACACCAACAGTGAAAGACTCGTGATGCTGTAATGATTGTTCTAAATGTAAACTACATTATCGACTTGTAAAATTGGTATAAGCAATTACTAGTTAATTATCTTCTGAAATGAAGATTTCTGTATAAAAAGTCCTGAACATTACAGGAAAGTACCAAGTCCTAAGGACTTAGAGTTTAGTGAACTGTTTTCACTTCAATTTCTTATTTTATTTTATAATACCTCTTTTGGTTTAAGTCTCTGACCACATTGCTTTATTATCTCATGCAAATACTTAGATAGTTCTTAAAAGATTGTATTACCAAACAAACATGAAATAGCTTAAGTACTTGATAAGTTTAGTAAACAGCCATAGGTTATTAAACTTTGTTGAACTAACTATGTATAGGATTTATAGTCATCGTCCAAGTATTTGTCACCCACTGATCTAAATTCTATGATATTCAATGATACCTACACAAATTATCTTGTTTATAAAGAATTTAAACTTACCACAGTGATGACAGTGCATGCTTTACTGTCTACTTTCTGCTTGGCCGTCACTCCCATATTTTGGCTGCTACTAGTTGTGGTTGCACTTGTTAAACCCGCCTCTGTCATGAAAGAAATGAAGGGTTTGCTATTCATTTTGTTGGTGGTGGCACTCCTGTTCGTGGGTGGCTACATTACGTTTACTTCCAGGTAACCAAAATTTCATTTAACAGTTTTTAAAACTTGATTTTTAGCTCTGTGATGATATAAGCAATAATATTAATGTTGTGGGTTATTTTGCAGGTGACAGTTATGTCTTCTTTCGTAGCTAGTGCAAATGCATGGGGGTCGGCTTCCTACTTACGGGTAAGCCCTGGTCAACCCATGGCAGTTCATACTTGTGTAGTTCCTTATGGAACAATTTCGGTTGGTCGCCATGGCCTGCAAATGAGCCTTGTGGTTATTGTTTTCTTGGTTAACTTGTTGAGTTTGTTTAGTTTGTTTATCAAACCCTTGCCTCTAGTAGGGTTTCTGGCTTAGCCGTGACTTGTAAAACTTTGTTTTACTGGTTATATGTATAGTTATGTAAAGAAAGGTATTCGACCTGTCAAGTCGTTCTCTTTGTATCTTTTGGTGAAGGGATGTACCCTCTTGAGCTCAGACTTGGTTATTTTGAAGCTCTGAAATTAATTTTTGGAACATTAGGGTTTCACCCTAACTCGATTGTGTAAAGATATTTTTACTGTTAAATTTTATCGTTCATTAGTAAAATATTTGTTGTCTTTTCTTCTACTTCTTCCTGTCATAATAATCCTTAATAAACTCGGCCATTTGAGCAAATTTAAATTTCTGTTAGTAACCTATGTGTAAATAAATTTCTTGAATTATTCTATAAGTTATTTTAATAATACATGTTAAATATTTGTTGGTTACATGTATGAGTGGTTGTACTTTCATTTATTTTATTTTCTGTCCTTGTAGGACTGTAATAATATTTTGATGTTTTTAGTAAACTGAATAATCCCACTCTTTGGATTGATGCTTATTTAATTATATTGTTATTACTTTTAATTTACAGTGTTAATGCAATAAATTATAATACTATAATTTATACTGTTTATATTGTAAGGGTTTCGACAGTGTGCATTCTTTTAAAATTAGTTTTTTTTTAGTTCTTTTTTGAATAAAATTTGTTCATAAATAAATACTATTTAACCTTGCACTTAGTCTGTTTATAACTATATAGATAGAATTTTGTTATTAACTCATTGTATACTATTATATTTTCTATTGGTAATTTATTTATAACAATACTATACCAAAATATCCTACTTAAATATGAATATTGGTAGAAATAACTATGCAGTAAGTACCATGAAATAACCTTGTAAAAATAACTTAGTTCTTTCTTCACAGGAATAAATAAATATTTATTTCAGTTGAGTCTTTTTCCTATGTGACAGGTTAGTAGTTCCAATTTGCAGAAGTACAGCTTTGAATAAGATAAATAACTTATTTACAATAATCAACATAAAAGAAATAAACTTACAGTTTTTGAAAAGTATTATGTATTCTTCTTAGCTAGCATTCCTAATTCAGTAGTCTGGTTTTTAAGTCATATCTTAATTAGACAGAATGGTATCCTTTCCAGAAAACATCTATATGCATAGATAAATTACTCTGTTATACTGATATACAAAATTATTCTATTCAATCCATATCTCTATCATTTCTTCATCTATCTTAACATACTACCTGTGCTAGAGTACGATTTGGATTACTCTAGATGGGGAAAAACATAGGTAGGATTTATTTTTCATCAAAGAACAGACTCAACATTAAAACAACTAAGATATTTCAAACTTAACAGTTTACAACATAACATATAATCATTCATTATTTATTCATACACAGATATAAACTTTAACACAAAAATTAAAAGATAGTAGAACCTGCTTTTAAAGCTGGATGACCACAACAATGGGAGGCTGTTCCTCCCTACCAACTCCTGGAGAGCGCTCAAACAACGACTTCTCAGGACCCTCGATCCTGTTCTGGTCTCCTTGGCTGGAACTAGGTGGAGCAAACAACAAAGTACTAGTCCAAGACTCAATACCAACTCTGCATACTGCAACAAGATCTCTCAGCTGCAAAGCTATACTAGATCACTTTCCTGCAGTTTACCCCTCAAACACCTTCCTGAAAATTTCCCTTCCTAATGAATTCCTTCAAGTGCATTCACCTAAATTATTCTTCTCCTGGAATGAGCAAACTTAGCTCTCTTCAATGGGTACTTTTATTAAGATTGCCTAGGTCTTTTTGGTTTAGTTTTCATTAATTGAGCCACCTGCTTTGATCCCACTTTCTTGGGGGATCATGACCCCAAATGTAGGGAGGTTTCCACCTGCAACATAGGAAGTGTTTGAGGATGCTACCACTTGTCTATTTTCTCTCCACCTAGTATCCTCCACCAACTTCACCAGTAACACTCTTTTTAACAGCTCTCCCAAGCTATTGTCTCCACTTTTATTTATTTAAAATTAAAATATTCAGAATTACATTCCACATCCTTGACTCTGTTGAGTCATCAGTTTCAACTTAGCATTAAATTTAACATAATGTCTTGGAATAAAATCAAAATAAGATAACATTATTTTACAAAATTGGGGCATGTGACATACACACCCCATTAGAATATAACATCGTCCTCGTTGTTATTTATTTTTCATCCGCCGAAATCCCCTGGAATAGAATTGGATATGCATCTAGCATTTTACTTTCCAATTCCAAGGTGGCTTCCTCTGGACTAAGGTGCTTCAATTGCACCTTCACCTATCCAATGGTGGGGTTCCGAAGTGTAATTTCCCTCCTCCCGAGGATACAATCTGGTTCCACCAGAAATTCTCCTTCTGGTTCCACCTGTACAACATTCTAGTTAACAACATGAGTAGCATCATGAATATATTTCTTTAAAAGGGAAATGTGAAAAATATTATGTACTCTTAAGTTAGGTGGTAATGCTAATTGATAAGCTACTTGTCCAATCCTAGACAAAATTTCAAATGGACCGCAGTAACGAGGTGCCAATTTTGCACAACTCCCCAATCTTAGAGAGCTCTTTTTGGGCCTTACCTTGATGAACACATGTTCACCTACCTGAAACTCCTTTGGAGTTCTTTTTAAGTCCTCTTGACTTTTTTGCCGATCCTGTGCCACTTTCAGATTTCCATGCACTTGTTTCACAATTTCTTCCATTTCTTTCAACAATTATGGACCTAATACCAATCTATCTACTGGATTACTCCAAGAAATATGAGTATTACATTTCCGTCCATATAAAATTTCAAAGGGACTAAATCTAGCTGATGTCTAATAATTATTATTATAAGCAAATTCTGATAGATGTAAATAGTCCTTCCATTTACCAGGCTGGTCTTTCACATACATTCTTAATAAATCTTCCAGTACCTAATTTACCCTTCAAGTTTGTCCATCTGTTTGAGGATGGAAAGAAGTACTGAAATTTAATGTGGTGTTTAACCCTTTAAACAAAGACTTCCAAAAGTTTCCTGTAAACTTAGGATCTCTATCTGAGATTATAACTTTTGGAACTCCATGTAAGCAAAAAATATGTTTAAGAAAAATATCAGCTATGTTGGCAGCTTTATAAGTAGTTTTAACAGGTATAAAGTGAGCTGCTTTGCTTAACTTATCAACTACTACCACGATAGAATCATTCTGATTTTGATTTCTAGGCAACCCAGTAATAAAATCTAGACTAATCACCTCCCATTTCCAGCTAGGGATGGGTAAAGGATGTAGTAAACGAGCTGGGTGTTGGTGTTCAGTTTTTACCTGTTGACATTCTAAACACCTTGCAATATATTCAGCTACCTCAGTTTTCATATTTGGCCAGAAATACTCTTTTCTTAACATGGCTATAGTCTTTTGGTAACCTAGATGACCTGAATATGGTGTTTTATGAATTTCATCCAGAATTAACAGCTTGACTTTAGGTACATTAGGTACATACAGTTTATCTTTATACAGTAAAAATTCTTTTTCATTTAAACTGCAACCTTTTATTAAGTTTTTTGTTGGATTTTCTTTAGCTTTAGCTTGTAAATTCTGATAAATTTCATCTTGTTTTATTCCTTCTTTAAGATGTTCATCTAAGTCTGAAACATAAGTGTTGATTGCTGTTGCAAAATTCAGTCTTGTGTTCCTACTTAATGCATCAGCAACTTTATTTTTTTTACCTTTTATATGCTGGATTTCAAAATCATACTCGCTTAAGAAATCTAACCACCTAGCTTGTCTGGCATTTAAAATAGGCTGATCTAAAAGATACTTCAATCATTTATTATCAGTCATTAAAACAAATTTTCTGCCAATTAGGTGATGTCACCACATCTTTAAGGCGTGTATTACAGCTGCTAATTCCAGATCGTATGTTGCATAATTCTTTTCATGAAAATTTAGTTTTCTAGACTCATAGGAAATAACATGCCCTTCTTGAGTCAGAAAACCGCCTAAGCCATCATTACAGGCATCCGTGCACACTACAAATTCTTTATTAGGATCTGCTATTCTTAAAATAGGTGCATTGGTTAATAAAGTTTTTAACTTTTTAAATCTTTCTTCGCATTTTTGTTTCTAGTCGAACTTCTTTCCTTTATTCTGCAAGGAAGTTATCGGATTTGCTATCCTTGAAAATCCTTCAATGAACCTCCGGTAGTAACCGGTAATGCCCATAAAATATCTAACATCCATCACATCCTTAGGAACCGGCCAATCTTCGATTGCCCGTATCTTTTCAGGATCTACAGAAATTCCTTCCTTGTTCACTACGTGACCTAAATACTAAATCTTATCCCTAAAGAAATCACACTTACTAAACTTTGCAAAGAGTTGATGTTCTCGCAACTCTTGTAAAATAATTTTTAGATGTTCTTTATGTTCTTCTTCAGTTTTTGAATAGATTAGAATGTCGTCGATAAACACGACCACAAACTTATCTAAATACTTATGCATCACGTTGTTCATTAAACACATGAAGACAGCTGGGGCATTAGTAAGCCCGAATGGAATTACGACAAATTTGTAATGACCATATCTTATTCTGAAAGCTATATTAAAAATGTATTCATATTTAATCCTCACTTGATGATATCCACACCTTAAATATATTTTCGAACAAACAGATCATCTATGCGGGGCAATGGATATCGATTTTTGATGGTCATCTTGTTTAGCTAACGGTAATCTATGCAAAGTCGCATAGTTCCGTCTTTCTTCTTGACGAAGATGACAAGTGCCCCTCATGGAGACACACTTAGTATAATATACTTTTTATCAATTAACTCTTTTAATTGAGATTTTAATTCATTGAGTTCCAATATGTTCATTTGATAAGGGGCCTTTGAGCTAAGTACTGCACCCGGTACCAGCTCAATGGTGAAATCCAATTCCCTTTTCGGAGGTAATCCCAGAATTTCTTCTGGGAATACATCAACATATTCTTTTAAGACTGGGATGTCTTCCAATTTTAACTTATCTATTTGAATCTTACTTTCCTCATCAGTAATTGTTACTGCATAAGCTTTACATCCCTTCCTAACAGATCGTTTAAGTTGTAAAGCAGAAATCTGCCTTACAGTAGTTTTTCTAGGAATTCCTTTAACACTTACTATTTTTTCATCGCTGTTTAAACATGTGAAAGTTTTATCTAACCAGTCCATACCAATCAAATCATAAGAGCCAAGTGGCAAAACATTATGTTTAACAACAATTTCAAATTTATCCATAACTAATGCACATTCTTTCACAAAACAAGTTACTTTTCTTTTAGCACCAGTGGCTAACTGAACTAACCATGAATTCTCAAACTTATCAATAGATAACTTACATTTTTCTACTATCTGAGGTGCAATATAACTGAGACTAGCTCCTGGATCAATCAAAATAGTTACAGGGGTTTGATTTATCATACCTTCTACTTCCACCATGGAAGTCTGATATTCAGCGTGTTGGTTCTCCAAGGCTGCGTTGATTCTAGGCATGCTCCTTGCTAGTTCCCCAATAGTCATCTCCTCCTGTATAGTATGAATGTTGCTAAAAGTATTCTTCCAGTTTGGACAAACTGAAGCATAGTGTGGGCCATTACATTCCCAGCACTTGACAGGCTCTTTACGCTCAAAATTCTTGGTAAAGTTTCCATGATTATTTGCAGTTTCCTTACCTTTAGAATTGTTCTGATGGTTGGGTGTAATGTTCCTATTTCCTTGGAAATTCTTGTTATTAGAATAGTTTTTGGCCTTATTGTTCTTAAAATTTCTGTTCGGCACAAAATCCTTCTTCTTTGATTCAAACTGATTATTATTTTTCTTAGCCTTCCAGTTGGCCAAGCTTTCTTTCTTCCAATTCTGCTCAAAACAAAAGTTAGCCTTTCTCATAGCTTCCTCCAAGGTCTTTGGGTTATATACTCAATTGTATCTTTAATATAATAAGGTAGACAGCTAAGGAATCGATGTACCTTTGGTTTCTCATCTACAAGATATGGTACATACCTAAGTAGACTTAAGAACTTGCTGTTCAAATCCTTCATTGTCATTGAACCTAACTTCAGTTCATAAAACTCCTTGGCTCTCTCCTCATAATACTGCTCAGATAGGAATTTCTTTTTGAAATACCTCTTAAAGGTACTCTAGTTAACTTCTTTCTCTTTTATACCTTTAACTCTCTTCAAGTCCTGCCACCAAATGTCAACCTTTCCTGAGAGGTTATATATAGCCATCCTAGCCTTTAACTGGTTAGAATAATTTTATATTTGGAAGTACTTCTTCAAGATTTAGCTTCCTCCCCCTTCTCAGTCTCTCCATTAAAAGTTGGTGGTTTTATCTTTTTGAATTCCCTGGAAATTTCCTCATAGGGTTTGTATTTCATCTTCTTAGCGTATAGATTATCATCACTACTGTCACTAGTAGTATGGTAATTTTGTTGTTCACCAAAAACTTCAGACGACGAACTACTTTCAGTTTTTGTATGCTTCATCTTTTTAGATTTTCGTTGATGAGTGGCATCTTCAGATTCTATCCTTCTACCCCTACCCTTAGTTTGAAACTTTTCAATTAGAATCTGATTCAGCTCTTCTTGAGCCCTCAGAATCCTTTCATTTTCTTGCTTAACAGACTCTATTTCAGTTTTTAAGTCTTTTACAGTTTGTAACAACTCTGAGGAATTTGTAGTTAAATCCTCTGGTATAGGATCTCTTGGTAAATTTCCTATTTTAGTAGCTGGAGACTCCTCCTGTGCATACTCTTCCTGCCTTTCCATACCTGCCTGTTAAACTTCAGAAAAACAATTCTCTGTTGAATAACATTTAAAAATAAAATACGTTAGCATAATAATTTAATTTACTGTTTTATGAAAGCTATATGGGCTTCATCAAGGCCTAGTGTTTTAACCTTGTGCTCGGATACCACATGTCAAAACCCCAAATTTTCTGAAAAATTTAAAATTTTGAAAATACATAACATATTGAGAATGCGGTCTGCTAACAGCTAACAGTTATCTATAAATTATTTGGTTAACAGATTTGTTAATACATAAACTGAATTAAGTACTTAGCATTCTACTTTTTAATACAAGGTTTGGTTCAACTTGTATAATAATTTCTTTTTCAGTTTGTTGATGAGTCTTAATTTGCGACAAGTAGGTGGAACTGTCTTGGATTTTGGGCCTTACTTAGCTTTTGAGTTAACACAAAAAGTTTACTTGTCCTCACATGTTTACAGGTAAGAATGATCGAGTAATTCCTATCAATTTTCATAAAGCATTCAGATATATTTTTATGTGAAAAATAATTAGCTTGGTAAATAAGCTGTTACAAAATTCAACTGCTTCTATGAGGTAAAACAAGCAGTTTTTTTTCTTTCATCCAAATTGTCAATGATATATGTGAAGAAGACTTTCTATCTTGAATGTAATTAGCGACAATTATTATTCTCCTTGATCCATAACTTGTAATCTTGTCGTGAGTTAATTACACCAAGAGTGAAAGACCCATGATGCTGTAATGATTGTTCTAACTGTAAACTACATTATTGAATTGTAAAATTGGTATAAGCGATTACTGGTTAATTATATTCTGAAATGAATATTTATCTATAAAAAGTCCTGAACATTACAGGAAAGTACCAAGTCCTAAGGACTTAGAGTTTAGTGAACTGTTTTCACTTCAGTTTCTTATTTTATTTTATAATACCTCTTTTGGTTTAAGTCTCTGACCACATTGCTTTATTATCTCATGCAAATACTTAAATAGTTCTTAAAAGATTGTATTACCAAACAAACATGAAATAGCTTAAGTACTTGATAAGGTTAGTAAACAGCCACAAGTTACTAAACTTTGTTGAACTGACTATGTACAGGATTTATAGTCATCGTCCGAGTATTTGTCACCCACTAATCTAAATTCTATGATATTCAACGATACCTACACAAATTATCTTGTTTATAAAGCATTTAAACTTACCAGTAGTTCTGGATTATAAACAGATAAGGTTTATAAAGTTCAAGGCCCTAAGTAAAACTATGTTCTGAAACATTTTCAAGTCACAACATAAATGTTGGTGACAACATGATTAGCTATGCAAAGTTGTTAGTAACACTTTATCATCATAGTTGGCTAAGAAAGAAAATAGCCTTTTTCTTTGCATCTTCTAAGTATCACATAATTTACTTAATTAACCTAGCTTTGATAAATTAAGGCTTATCGATGGTTGTAATTATACTATTTAGGCTATGACCAAATGGTTTATCCGTTAGTGAAAAACTAAATCTTTTTATGCATAAGTAAGCTTGGGGAAAAAATATCGATTTATGATATTACAACCATTTAATGATTATTAACAAGCTTAATGTGAAATAATGTACAATTATATAGTTTATAAACTAAAGTTTGCAAGCCTAAGTAATTCGAATAATATACACATGACATATCTTGGATATGTACTAACATAAGAATTACTTGGCATGAATAAAGTTTATGAGGTTCGATGATTTCGTGGTTAACCATAAGCTTGATAAAAATTATGTTGATTTGCATTGTGTATGCTATAACTTTGCAATGGTTAAAGGTCATGGCGTTAGTCCACTTCCACGATGAAATTACGGATAATGTTGAATATAATATATCATGATTTTAAATTCGCCCTTGTACCAACTATACAACTTATTATATTATAAGCTTGGCATCGATTTGAGGATTATAATTTTATGCTTTCAATAGTTTATAACATGCACTCGTTGGTTGACTCTGGAATAACGTGGAACCTTGTAAATGATTGCTATACCTTATGATTGAGCAGATATTAATTTGAATAATTGAAAAATCGATTGCATGCAGGGACTATGTGAAATACCCACTACACGGTAGATTTATTTACGTTAACACGTGGTTCTTCCTGGGCCAAGTGTTGAGAGAATAAAAGGACTTACGAACCCTAGTCTTGGTCATTTCCCTCCATTGTCTTCCTAGGCCGCTCTGCAATTGTGTTTTGGCTGCCATGTAAATGCCACTATGTCCTGGTTATATAGTTCAGTCCTCCTTCATCGTTCTTGTTCCTTGTTAGACCGTGAGCTCATCCTGCAATGAATCGAGGAGAGCCGTGACAATTTGTTCACAGCTTAAGCTATGTGTAGTTGTTTTCTTTTGGATTATTCTTCCATGGCTTGCTTGTGGGAATAATTGCAGGACTATAATTTTATCGTGGCAGTAAAATAATAAGAGCCGTGACTCTAATATTGTGGTCTGGTCTGTCTTAGGGTTTCTGGTAAAGTGGTTTCTCTTACTCTGAAGGTGGTGACAATGCGTGCTTTACTGTCTACTTTCTACTTGGCCGTCGCTCCCATCTTTTAGCTGCTACTAGCTGTGGTTGCACTTGTTAAACCCACCTCTCTCAAGAAAGAGATGAAGGGTTTGCTGTTTGTTTTGTTGGTGGCGACACTCCTGTTCGTGGGTGGCTACATTACTTTTACTTCCAGGTAACCAAAATTTCATTTAATAGTTTTTAAAACTTGATTTTTAGCTCCGTTATGATACAAGCAATAATATTAACGTTGTGGGTTATTTGGTAGGTGACAGTTACGTCTTCCTTCGCAGCTGGTGCAAATGCATGGGGGTCGACTTCCTACTTACGGGTAAGCGTTGGTCAACCCATGGTAGTTCATACTTGTGCAGTTCCCTATGGAACAGTTCCGGTTGGTCGCCGTGGCCTGCAAATGACCCTTGTGGTTATTGTTTTCTTGGTTAACTTGTTCAGTTTGTTTATCAAACCCTTGCCTCTAGCAGGGTTTCTGACTTATGCCGTGACTTGTAAAATTTTGTTTTACTGGTTATATGTATAGTTATGTAAAGAAA
Organism: Pseudotsuga menziesii; assembly: GCA_001517045.1. Taxonomy (NCBI): domain Eukaryota; kingdom Viridiplantae; phylum Streptophyta; class Pinopsida; order Pinales; family Pinaceae; genus Pseudotsuga; species Pseudotsuga menziesii. The sequence goes on along the minus strand of LPNX010195251.1, from coordinate 38,925 downwards.
GGTATTCGGCCTATCAAGCCGTCCTCTGTGTATCTTTTGGTGAAGGGATGTACCCTCTTGAGCTCAGAATTGGTTATTTTGAAGCTCTGAAAGTAATTTTTGGAACATTAGGGTTTCACCCTAACTCGATTGTGTAAAGATATTTTTACTGTTAAATTTTATCTTTCATTAGTAAAATATTTGTTGTTTGTTCTTCTACTTCTTCCTGTCCTAATAATCCTTAATAAACTCGGCCATTCGAGCAAATTTAAATTTCTGTTAGTAACCTATGTGTAAATAAATTTCTTGACTTATTCTGTAAGTTATTTTAATAATACATGTTAAATATTTGTTGGTTACAGATATGAGTGGTTGTACTTTCATTTATTTTCTTCTCTTTCCTTATAGGACTGTAATAATATTTTGATGTGTTTAGTAAACTGAATAATCCCACTCTTTGGATTAATGCTTATTTAATTATATTGTTATTACTTTTAATTTACAGTGTTAATGCAATAAATGATAATACTATAATGTTAATACTATAATTTATACTGTTTATATTGTAATGGTTTCGACCCTGTGCATTCTTTTAAAATTAGTTCTTTTTTAGTTCTTTTTTGAATAAAATTTGTTCATAAATAAATACTATTTAACCTTGCACTTAGTCTGTTTATAAGTGTATAGATAGAATTTTGTTATTAACTCATTGTATACTATTATTTTTTCTATTGGTAATTTATTTATAACAATACTATACCAAAATATCCTACTTAAATATGAATATTGGTAGAAATAACTATGCAGTAAGTACCATGAAATAACCCTGTAAAAATAACTTCTTTCTTCACAGGAATAAATAAATATTTATTTTAGTTGAGACTTTTTCCTATGTGACAGGTTAGTAGTTCCAGTTTGTAGAAGTACAGCTTTGAATAAGATAAATAACTTATTTACAATAATCAACATAAAAGAAATAAACTTACAGTTTTTGAAAAGTATTATGTATTCTTCTTAGCTAGCATTCCTAATTCAGTAGTCTGGTTTTTAAGTCATAGCTTAATTAGACAAAATAGTATCCTTTCCAGAAAACATCTATATGTAGAGATAAATTACTCTGTTATACTGAAATACAAAATAATTCTATTCAATCCACATCTCTATCATTTCTTCATCTATCTTAACATATTACATGTGCTAGAGTACGATCTGGATTACTCCAGATGGGGAAAAACATAGGTAGGATTTATTTTTCATCAAAGAACATACTCAACATTAAAACAACTAAGAGATTTCAAACTTAACAATTTACAACATAACATATAATCATTCATTATTTATTCATACACAGATATAAACTTTAACACATAAATTAAAATATAGTAGAACCTACTTTTAAAGCTGGATGACAATAGCAATTGGAGTCTGTTCCTCCCTACCAACTCCTTGAGAGCACTCAAACAATGACTTCTCAGGACCCCCGATCCTGTTCTGGTCTCCTTGGGTAGAACTAGGTGGAGCAAACAACAAAGTACTAGTCCAAGACTCAATACCAACTCTGCATACTGCAGCAAGATCTTTCAGCTGCAAAGATGTACTAGATCACTTTCCTGCAGTTTACCCCTCAAACAACTTCCTCAAAATTTCCCTTCCCAATGAATTCCTTGAAGTGCATTCACCTAATTGATTCTTCTCCTGGAATGAGTAGCCTCGGCTCTCTTCAATGGGTACTTTTATTAAGATTGCCTAGGTCTTTTTGGGTTAGTTGTCATTAATTGAGCCACCTGCTCTGATCCCACTTTCTTGGGGGATCATGACCCCAAATGTAGGGAGGTTTCCACCTGCAACATAGGAAGTGTTTGAGGATGCTTCCACTTGTCTATTTGCTCTCCACCTAGTCTCCTCCAGCAACTTGACCAATAACACTCTTTTTAATAGCTCTCCCAAGCTGTTGTCTCCACTTTTATTTATTTAAAATTAGAATATTCAGAATTACATTCCACATCCTTGACTTTGCTGAGTCATCAGTTTCAACTTAGCATTAAATTTAACATAATGTCTTGGAATAAAATAAAAATAAGATAACATTATTTTACAAAATTGGGGCATGTGACATACACACCCCCTTAGAATATAACATCATCCTCGATGTTATTTATTCTTCATCCTCCGAAGTCCCCTGGAACAGAATTGGATATCCATCTCACATTTTACTTTCCAATTCCCAGGTGGCTTCCTCTGGATTAAGGTGCTTCCATTCCACCTTCACCTGTCCAATGGTGCGGTTCCGAAGTGTAATTTACCTCCTCCCGAGGATACAGTCCGGTTCCACAAGAAATTCTCCTTCTGGTTCCACCTGTACAACATTCCAGTTAACAACATGAGTAGCATCATGAACATATTTCTTTAAAATGGAAATGTGAAAAACATTATGTACTCTTAAGTTAGGTGGTAATGCTAATTGATAAGCTACTTGTCCAATCCTTCCAACCTTGACTTCCAATTACATTCCACATCCTTGACTTTGCTGAGTCATCAGTTTCAACTTAGCATTAAATTTAACATAATGTCTTGGAATAAAATCAAAATAAGATAACATTATTTTACAAAATTGGGGCATGTGACACCATATCTACTGAATGATTTCTTAGTTGATGCCACCGACTCTCAGGAGAGAGGTAATCCCTTTACCTATTCATGGTTGATAATTATTATATCCTTTTTCACATGGGATGCACTGCCTCACTAGTAGGGGATGGACATGTTTGTTCCATGTCAGGGAGCATGATACCAGAACTCATAGTATGAAAAGAATAGTCCGCACAAACAGACTGACAACAACATTGAATTTTATTTCCATATTGATTCACTAGGGCATCACATTGGGAACAACTCATGAATTGCCGATGGGACTATTCAGCAGTTCCACAACATTATAATATTATTTGACAGGACTCACCACATCTATCTGCAATCATGACAAGACCCCAAGCATCAATGGTTTGCCACTAAGCTTTGGTTAACCGATGAAGACACTGAAATGATAATTCGGGACTGGCTCGAAGAATGGATACAACCTATTGCAGATGAGCAACTATCTATTGATACTGACCGAAATAGGATAGAACGTTGGGAACTCATGGAGGTGATCACTAGGAAGAATAAATCCCATGCATCTCCCCGTATGAAAGTGAGGAAGAACTCAGCACGACCACGATGGTTCCAAAATTGGGAGATAAGAGTATTGATCAGATTTTGGTACTAGTCGGAGTCAATGATTTGTTCGAGATGTGGCGACTACGATCGACTTCCGGGCCAAATCGTCGACTCCGTAGACTACTCCATTTATAAAA
>LPNX010195251.1:17525-33255 GCA_001517045.1 Pseudotsuga menziesii | reverse complement strand
AAAACAAAAATATATATAACAAAAACAAAAAAAAATCTATATAATTTATATAATCAAATAATAAAAATAAAACAAAAAAATATATAACAAAAACAAAAAAAATCTATTATGCAAATAGAGCTGTCCACCCAACTCTCGACCCAACAGCTCTCCACCCACCTATGTTACGACATGATGGCAGATTTTCATGAACCCTGTGGAGATTTCATCCTCTAATTCCATTAATGACTATTCAACCAACTCATTGGTGCCAAATATTTTGGGTTGGTTGGAGGCTAGGAGGGTTTGGTGGATTATGAGGGCAAGTACTGTGAATTGGGTGGCATTTTTGGTCATTTATGAGACCACATGCGATACCATTGAGGAGATTCATATGGATATTTACCACAGTTGGGGGTTTACAATTTTGGTATTACCATCCCTGCCAAGATAAAACAACACTGGAGAGAACCTGGAGGCTCGTGAAGAGATGGGCAATGAATTCTGCAGCTCTAGAGTCAACATCACCTTCTTCCCTTACAAAATCCTTGGTAAGTTTCTTGGTTCAGTGTGAATTTATAAATTTTTCCTGCAAGTTTCTTGGTTTAGTGTGAATTGATAAATTTTTCCTGAAGCATATTTAGCTAGGTTAAAATTGTTGATAAGTTTCTTTTTACTATGATTTTTTATCATTTAGCCAGGGCATTGACACTAACCCTTAGGATCGAGTCAACTCCCGACATCACCTTGTCTTGTGTGCTCTCTCGTCTATGCTGTAGGTTACTAGCTCGCGGGTCTCAAGCTGTGTCGATCCAACAGACCACCTGCAAATTGATCTGGACCTGGAATTGGAACCCACAGATTTGATTTCTTAGCCACCCTCCTTCCTAATATTACCAAAGGTTAGAGTAGCATCTACAATCAACCTCATGCTGGAAAGTGTGTGTATCCACTCCATTGCAACGATCCTGCTCACTCACTCAGTATGACCCAGATTCATCTCTTTTTACACATAAACATAAGAGATATATGCAAGGTGCCCGTTACATATTTAAAAGATATATACTCTGCTTTTCTATCAGGATTCAAATTTGAAGCCTTCAGAGCCCTTCAAAGGCCATTTTAAACATCATAGAAGGCCACAAGGAATTTTACCATGCAAAAAGAATTAGTTTTATTTCCAGCACTTCAATAATGAAATTGAGTAAGCCTTGGTAAATTTGCAACAGAAGGGAAGCTACAAAATTTTCCTATCCAGGGATTCAATGGACTATGGGAGAGTCGGGACCCAGAGTCTTCCCAACTGCCCTTGAATAGTCGGATCATGGATGAGGATCTCAATCCCAATCGACATGGACCATGGAGGGACACTAGGCTGCCTAGTGCCAAGTTCAAGTCGGTGAGTCAAGATTGTGACTCACGATTCGATGTTCACTTTCAAAGAATTTAATGGAATTAGCATGCATGACTGATTCACCAACTTCATTAAATCTTGGTATGAGATGATGCCACCTGCCAACTCGATTTTCCATCTGTCATCTTATTGTTCACCGAGACATGATCTCACAACTTACAAGTCACTTGATTATTTGAGTATATGATGTGAAATTAAATACTCATATGAGTCATATCTATGGATGGTGAATTGATTTGATAACCCTCCACTGTCAAGGCTCCGTAAGGAAAAACTAATGGTGTTGGTTTTTGGGTTGCAACTTACAAGTTGTAATTTACAATGCATTGAGCAATCTTTGCTAGATTTGAACCTAACCTGGTCCAATGGGTATGTAAGTTTCTCTAGACCAGGGTTTCACCCAGTGCTAGACATTTCTATTATGACCACCACAATACTGGGATGGCAGATCTTTGGTAGCAGGCTAGCAGCACGCTGCCCTTTGTTTGTGCTCATGAATCATATCCTGTACTAGTTAGTCCAGGGTTCTAGGATTTATTCCAATTTCCATTCATTTACTGGGGTTAGAATCATTTGAATCAGCACTCCCAGTCTCCCAAGGTCCACCTAGGCTGCTTAGTCTACCTCTCTCATCGGAGGAAGGGGGTTAGGCAATAGAGACAAAGGAAACTGAAATGGAGGTCCAACTAGAGAGAATGGTTGTACAATATGCATATAATCATCTCTAAAAGAAACGAAAGAATTTGTCATATAACTAACTAAATATTATCATTACTTAATTTGTCGGGATGATTACACGGTAACTCTTGCACCTGAGCTGTTTATGAGGGTTTACTATGTCTACAATGGCTACAATTTAGAGAGGCTCGTTCCCATCATTATAGCACTAGTGGGTTTCTCCTGCAAATATTGCTATTACGTCTCCCCTCCTCACTCACCTCACCTTTGGACTTGAGTCCTCTTCTTCTTCTTCTTCCTTCCATGGGCTCTTTGATCTACGCCCTGAGTGCCCTCATAATGAAGAATGATCTTTGAAAGTCTCTAAAAACCTCAGGAAAACAATACCCAGTTTTCCCTCACCTGCACAGATATATCTATGTTATGTAGAAGCAATTATAAAATGATTTTTTTTGTAATCATGTAAAATACACAAACATGCATTCACCTACCTCGGGCAAGGTAAACCAACTCAGGAGTGCTGGGCTATTGTGGAATTGATATGGAGTTTCTTCCAAATGTCTTTTTGTAGAAGGAAATAGTGGCACACTCTAATTCCTCATCGTCTTCTGTGGTGGGAAACTCAAAGGTTCCACCTTTTTCATAGGTAGGAGCAAGAGAAGCAAAGGTAGAATGTTGGGTAGGATGGATTGAGCTTCCCCAAACTTAAAGTGATTGGTGAAGTCTGTGAAAAAAAAAATATTTTGGGTTTATGAGTGTAGGACATTCGGAGGTCGGGACTCAGACTCTCAACCCTCCAATTCTATGCTTCAGTGTCTCCCTAATTTCTATTTCCTCCAGAAGATTATGCAGAGCTAAGTTGTTGACTTGGTTGTCATGAATTTATAGGTATGTATAGCATTTTACACTTGTGTAACATTTTATATGTGGATAAAAGTTAAATGTGTTTCTTGTTGGAGTTCCTTCTGGTTCTATAAATATAAGGGTTTAAAATTTCTCCATCCAAAATGTTGTTTGAAATTTGTAATGTATTATGTGATTGCATTTCTGCGAGACTAAGTCTCGAATACTCAATATATGTAACCTTAAAAATCCCAGTATTTAAATGAAATCAGAACCAAAATAATGTATACTTTTCATAGTCTAGGACCACAACTTCGTTTGGGCGGAGGAGCAAGAAGAAAGAGCCTTGTATTTGAGTTCCAAATCTGTCAATGTTATTTATCTGTCGTGAATTTTAAACATAAGGTTGAAAGAAAGAACAATATTTGAATATAAGTGTTTGAATTGTTCCAATTTCCTTAATTAAATCCAATATTTGAAAGGATAAAATATTTAAGAACCGACACTGTAAATGTTGTAGACTCTGACCCCTTCGTTTTTCTATCAGCCTTCTAATAATGGAAACAAGAAGTACAAATTCTCTACCAATATATCTAAACAAGGGAATCCCTTGATGGACGTTCATGAATGAGGGACTGGGAGTGCAATGATCTAGTGAAGAACACGATTTCAACATCCTCGTTGTCGCAAACCTCCCAAATGTGTGTTTATGATTCGTCTTCCTTGTTGACTTTGGTAGAAACTAAACACCCAACTTGTAGTGATATTTTTTGGAGAATTTAAAGTTCTTTCTTATAGTGGACTAATAAATACTTAACGTTTTTGATAGGGATGATAAACTCGATATAGATTGGAGGGACTATCCATAATCTACCTAAAATTGGGGATTTTGTTTAATCACTTCGAATTGGGGTATAAACTCGATATACATTGGAGGGACTATCCATAATCCACCTAGAATTGGGGCCTTTGTTTGATCACTTTGATTTTAGCATGTGGGGAGGACATGATTCAATTCTAAAAATAATTGCTGAATTTAGGGTTAGTAAAAAGGTTTCTCCATGAAAGCATTAGTTATTACATTCTGGGGTTTTTCTTTTAGGTAGGCCCAATCACACTTGACCAATAGAGCCGCCATCAAGCCAAATCAATCCTCCATTCAAAGGTCCTTCCAAATTCCAATCCCTTATTTTATCAAACCGAGTATTTCACAGCCCGATAGAATTGCCCCTTATCTAAGTTAATAAACTATATGCTCCAAGGGACTGGGAGAGTACATGGTTTACCTCAGTAATTCCATGTAAATATTGAATCACTCAGAATTTCTTCTTATTGTCATTTTTTTTCTATACACTGTTTTTAATAAATAATAAAAATTTGTTGTACACTTACAATTTCAAATGAAAAGAATGATTATTTTTACATGTCAACATTGAAGGGTTCAATTGAGCAGTTCGATACCTAGGCGGGTGAACAAGAAATCTTTTAGGTAAACATTTTTGCTCCCGGTAAACAATATTTTGAACCTTATAGTAGTAGTATTCCCCAAATGAACCTCAAAATTTACTTTTTCTTTTGAACACCCTTTTATCCATGATAAAAAATATATTGAAACAGAATAGTGAAAATATCCTTTTCTATTGATAGCTTGAGGTGATTTGTAATTTATTTCAATTTCTTAAATTGTTTCAAACTGTCGATCTGAGTAGCCTAGTTTAGTATAAAATCCAATCTAAGTATACCCTTCAAAGTGAAATCAAACCCTACTATTCAAATTTGATCCCTCTCTGCAATGGAACGAACCTCTGTATGGCTGTTGTTTGACAAAATGCCTGAAAAAAATCTGGTTACATGGAATGCAATGATTGCGGGTTATTCCCAAAATGGACATGGAGAAGAAGCCGTTAGAATCTTTCGCCGAATGGAATCGTCAGGTTTGATACCCAATGTAACTTCATGGAACTCAATGATCTCCGGGTATGCATAGAGAGGACTTGAGTATGAAGCTTTGGTTTTTTTGCGAGAAATGTGAGCGACAGAGGAAAAACCCAACTTCGTAACGGTGTTGTCTGTGCTTCCTGCATGTGCCAACATAGGTGCCCTGGAAAATATTAAGGCAATCCATGGTTATATAATTAGGATCAGATTTGAGTCGCATGTTTCTGTGGGAAGTGCAGTTGTAGATATGTACTATAAATGTGGGAGTGTCATGGATGCACATCAAATGTTTGACAAAATGTCAGAAAGAGATGTGGTTTCATGGAGTTCAATGATTGCAGGGTATGCAATCCATGGTCATGCTGAAGATTCCCTTAGAATCTTCAAGAAAATGCAAGAGGCAAGTGCAAGGCTAGACTACATAAACTATATTGGTGTCCTTACAGCTTGTAGCCATGCAGGTTTGATTGATGAAGGCAAGCAATATATCGAGCAAATGAGTAGGGATTATGGAATCAAACCCCATGTGGAACACTATTCATGCTTAGTTGATCTTCTGGGTTGGGCAGGGCATCTCAAGGAGGCATATGACTTAATCAACAAGATACCAGTGAAGCCTAATGTGGTTGTGTGGGGAGCCTTGCTCAATGCTTGTAGAATTCATTGCAATATAGATCTAGGAGAGGTTGTGGCAGAACGCATTTTTGTTTTGGAATTGAAAAATGCTGGAAATTTTGTGTTGTTGCCAAATATCTACTCTGCAACTAGCAGATGGGATGAAGTATCCACCCACACATTCACAGTCTCGCCATCCACCCCATTTTGGTAAACCCGCACCCATTCAGTTCACATACCCCTTTCAGGCATCGTTTATGCATCACCTCTCTAAAAATTCCAAGATGATATGACAAGGACAATGGATGCACCTATTTACACACTGCCCCTGCAATCTTATTAAGTTATGCACAAATTATTTTTGACGCCTTATTCAATGCTAAAAACACCATTGTTTCATGTAAGTTTTGAAGGTTTCTGAAAACATGGAACATGTTATCGATAAAAATCATTTGGGTTCTCAGGAATGGAAAATAAAGAGTTACCCATATGAAAACTAAACCAAAAATATCCCAAAACTGATAGAAATACATTGAAACCTAATTGAAATAGAAATATAGATTGAATGAAAGGAAATATAATTGGTGAAACAATGTTTTCTAGTGGTCTGTTTTCATTTGATTCCCTGCAACTTCATCATATTTCTGATCAACATACTTTGATGGTAGATCCTATATCGATTTCCCACCCCCATGTGACTACTATCCAGGAAGCTAATGGGTAGCAACATTGGGTGGCCCTCGAAAACCATGGAAACCCTAAGGATAAACCTTCTTTGAGTGATGAGTATGAGTGCAATGAAAATGGAATAGAGTCCCACATGGGCAAGAAGGGTTCTTCCTTGTGGCACTAAATGAAGTGGACATATGACATTGTTATGCTTTTAATTACAGTTGTATCGTATGTGGGTGAGGATGCTAACTATACCAACGATGGGAATAATGCAACTCCATTAGATCTTTTCCCACAGGTAGATGTTCTATCAGTATGTTTCCAGCTTTTTACAATTATTGAAATTTTGAAATCTTAGACATTGAATTTTAAATGAATTTGGTTTTATAGGGTCTTCACAATTTGGGAACTGGAGCTGGTGCTGGTGCTGGTGCTGGTGCTAGTGCTAGTGTCGGTGTTGGTGCTGGGGTTGGTGCTAGGGCGCTTGAATTTCTAAGGAACAACCGAAAGGTATTGCATTATTTCCATTCCTTTATACACAAAGTTGTTTAGATGTTGTATTTGGGGAAATTTATGCATTTGAGTATGAGAGGATTTTCTAAATAGTATTGCTTAATGTTATAAGTGTGGATTTGAATGGATATGGTGAAGGTTGCTGAGATGCCTGAGTTTGAATGGAATTTTATGCAATTGAGGCTGAGGGGTCTTGCTGAATGTTGTATTGTGTTGATTAGATTGGATGCAACTATCCCAAGATTGATTTACTATGGAATACACATTATACTATCTACACAATGATATACTGTTTGCTCTTAATATAATGGGTTTCTTGCAAGAGGTGTTATGCAAGACAAAGGGAAAATCTTGTGTATGCTTTTAGTTATTTTTAGTTTATACTGAAAGCCTATGATGATCTGGCAGATGAGTCCTCCCATGCATACCTTCAAAGGTCTAGAGAAGAAGAGAGCCTTCAAGTAGGGTCCTTCCAAGATGTGTTATGCAAAAAAAGGACAGATCTTGTCTGCTTAGCTAATGCATGCAAAGAGGGTCTGTCAAATAATATTACCTTCATTATACATGTTGTGAGGAAGGCTATAGTGTTGATGATGTTAGTTGCTTGTAGACCTCTTTGTTTAGAAATTCTGCCTCATGCACAAGCTGAGAAATCCTATCTCAGTTCTTCAACGAAGATGCCCCTATTGTAGCAAGTCAGATATGTGTGAGTAATTGATCCACAGGATTCTCTCACCATATATGATGGTAGAATTAATTTTGTGAATGTCTAGGGTCGTAACCTGAACAACCGTTACTGACCATATGTATTCAGAGAGTTTAAATATATTGGTATATTGGATATCGCTACAATTTTTATTCTTTTTATGTCGAAGTCTGAACCAGTGGAATAGGTTTGTGTGTTGGCATTTCTTTGAGAATGGCCATCTTTGTTTTTTTTTAATTATATTATAATTCAGTTCCATGTTTTTTCCCCTCCTGCAACAAATACTCCAATTTTGTAAATCTTTAGCCAATTACATTTATAGTTGCATTTGTGCGATTAAATTTTGATCATTTCAGACAGTCTTGCATAATCTTGATAGATTAAGCTCTAAACTCACCCTGATAATTGTTTGCTTGCCATTAATTTTTCATTTGTCATTTGCCATTAATTTTTCATTTGTCATTTTCCATTAATTTGTCAATACAATTGAATTTTTCATATATGAAATGGGTGTCCACATTGACCTTGAGAGAATACAAATGTTTGGAGGCTGCTTGCCTCTTTGAGACTTTATGGAACTCCCCAGTATTCTTGGTCTTGCAAATCTCTATAGGATATTTGTGCTCATATTCTCTCAAGCTTCTTGCCTTCTTTATACATGATGTAAGGAAGGCTATAGTATTGATGATTCAGTTGCTTGTACACCTCTTTGTTTAGACATTTTTCCATGTGCACAAGCTCAGAAATCCTGTCTCAATTCTTTAATGAAAATTCCCCCATTGTAGCAAGTCAGACATGTGTGAGTAGTTGACCCATGGGATTCTCTCACCATTCTATTTTATATTGAAGTCTGCACTAGTGGAATAGGTTTATGTGTTGGAATTTCTTTGAGAAGGGTCATATTTGATTTTTTTATTATTAACATTCAGTTCCATGTTTCTATTTGCCTCCTGCAATGGAAACTCCAATTTTGGAAATCTTTAGTTAAGTTGCATTTATAGTTGTATTTGTGCGAAGAATTTTGATCATATTAGATAGTCTTGTATAATATTGGTTTTGTTTCTATCTAGAGTATTGAAATTTTGATGACAAAACTCTTTTCTTTGGTCGATAACTTGTACTTATACAAGGGATACTTTGTGTTGTCTAGGGAGCATCTTGAGGATGGATTATTCAAGGAGATCATTATTTTAATATTGTTATACTGCTTGTTAGGCTATTCCAACAGCTCTTTCAATTGCATCCAAATTCTGTGCCCGTTTTGTAGCAGCTGAACCAGCTTCATAATTGATGTCTATGGAACAACCACCATTTGAAATTAGCAAGCAGGGAGTAGCATCGATTTGTCTCTCTTTTGTCATTGATGAAAGATTATGTATTTATTTCCTTTGATGCCCTTCATTACCACCTTTAGCTGCACCAAACTGAATACCATGTAATGCGTTAGCACTATTCAATTCCTCTGCGACCATGAGTTTTGCTTGAAAACTAGCTTCATGTGCAACCTTTGTTGCTGCTGCTGTTGCTTTTGCAACCGAAGCAGCTGCAGATGCTATAGCAGCAGCAGATACAAGCTTTACTTCACAGTCAGAACTCACTCCGGAGTGTTCTTGAACAACTAACTGGCTCCAAATGAACTGACTATGCTTGTATGCGGTTGCTACTAAAGAAGCAGCCTCTTCAGAATACAATCTAGCCTGCTCTATACAGCTTTCTGTTTGCTGAGAAAAAATGACTTTGTGCCCTCTCTCTGCTCTTGGTATTGTCTGATAATAAGAAGGAGAAGGTACAAATGGCATACTTGAACTTGGGGCCAGGGAAGAATTTGATTTTCGACCGTCATGACTATTCTGGGAAACAACCAATGAACCCTGAGATAATACCACCTGAGACATAGGAAAAGGTATAGAGCCACTGAAAAGGTATAGAGCCACTGGAGGCATGCATTGTCAACCTTGCAGGAGTCAACTGCTATTTTCATCAATCACCTCTAATACATGGCTCTTCCTCCTCTTTCTAGGTCTCTGCTCAACACTCAACTGAGGCTATCAATTCCCATGCTACCTTTTCGGGCTTCCATCTTATCACTAGTAACAACAAAAGGAATAGTAGTTCCAATCATAGTAGAAGAAACAGAAGGAACCGGAGCTATAGTCATTTTATGAGGCACAAAAAGTGGTAATGAACTCCTATCATTAAGGGTTTCATGAATAGGTTTGGACACAACAAAGAGAGAAAATGACAATTCAGACTCACATTTTGCTCAAGGAGTTACCCAGGGTAAAGATGGACTACAAGAAGTCTAATAAGCTGTTTTTCCCATTGCATACTTTCCAAGCTGTGGGGTTAGAGAAATATGCCTTGATGGAGTGATTTGGGGAGAATCTAGGTAAAGGTTCCTTGCAACACTGGTTAATTGAACTCCCTAGTGAATGGGAGTTGGCATATTCCATACAGGAGATGGAGAACTAAATGGATATGGTAAACTCATAATGGTTGATGGATTGTTCATGTGCCCAACCCTCCCCATATTAGGATAAATTTCCAATCTAATCCTTGAAGAATGACTTTTTGCAGCTGCTAAATCAACTGACCTTGTGCCCATAACTCTTACATCAGATAAAATTGGGGCAAGACACATAGTCCGCATACCACCTTCAAACATAGTTCTAGCTAAAACTGATGATATATTCAATCGTGAAGTTTTGGGAGTGTGTGCCTCACAAGCATTACTACATATCTTCACTTGTATTTTTACTACAGCCAAACGCCAAGATTGTTCCCACAAATTCTCCATGTGATTAGATGAAACACTGCCACTACAAGTTGTTGGAAAACCACATTGGGGACTTTATCAGATTTCTTGGACCATGCATGCTTGGAGATCATAAGTGATATGAAGAGATTCTTCAGACAAAATACATTTCAATAAGAAAAGTAGGTAGAATTGGGAATGATAACAAACATCTGGGTAGAAAATATATACCAATAATATCGCCAAAAGTTGCTGTCATCGTAGATTCTTCTGGAAGCGATCCCTGACTGAGGAAAGAAATTCATTATAACATTAGCATTGATCTCTTTGAAGAGAATCAACCATTATTACAGTTGTCATTAATTTTATCATCAAATACTATCTATTATTATTGTTCTTATATGCTATGTTGCTAACTGATTCATGTCAAAACAAGGTCAGAGCTCAAATGTCCTCCATAAGTTGTGAACCTTCAAGGTCCAAGTAAAGCAACTTTTATTTAAACCATAGGCGATGACTATTGGACTTCAAGCATAATTAGTCATATAAAAACATGCTTAGACAATCAGCATCACCAGCTACAAAAACATATATCAATTAAAAGTGTCACAAAGGTTGAGAAGACTCAAAGAAATTAAAAATAACTCATATAAGAGATCCATACACAATAATTTGTGCACGCATATCGAGTTTTTGTGAATCAATGAAAGGTTGTTGAATTGAGGCTGATACTGATACTGTTGTGGTATTCAAATCCGATAAAGTCCTTGCTAAAACATTACTTAACAATGGGCAATGTTTGTTAATATCAGGAAGACATGCACTTGATGGCAAAGTGATGCTAAATGATCGATTTTCTGAGATCATTGGTGTAGCTTTCCCATCCACTGGAATACAGAAAACCATTTCTGGTCTTTCATCGGAGCTCCTGTCTAGCGCATTCAAAGATATGACAAGGTGTCTTTTCTCTTTATTTTCCTAACTAGCAGTTTGATAATAGTTTCCTTTTTGAGGCATTGAGTGCAATTCATATACAACATAGTTTTTGGTACCATTGTTTTCTACCTCATTTTGGAAGGTCTTGGTCCAAATAGGATCTTCAGGTTGACCTTGTCTACATTCAGTTAAGTCTTTCAAGGCATGGTTCTGCACAGAACAAGACTGAAAAAAATTAAGAGGAATGGCAAGGAAATCCAGGTTTATAATTCAATGAAACAATGCATCCACTTCAAATATAACCATGGAATGATAACACCATATCCACATAATTAATGTGAGCTTGATAGCGGATACAAATTTTACAATTGCACCTGAGATATTTCATTAGGTTGCCTACCATTCAAAGGTTTCCCATGTTCAGAATTAGGCAAAATAGCAGGAGATTTCCTTCTCCCTTCAGAGAAAATCTTTCCTGAATTAACTCTAACTGTAGATATACCATGACTTTGGGACATACTGTGACATTGTTGGATTCTAGCTTCAAATTTTTTGGATTCAACCTCTGCATCCTTGCATATTAAGCATCCTAAAAGTTGAATTTTTGTTTCAAGTCTTTCTGCCCCAACTTGACCATCCTTAGATTGGCATGAATATTGCACCAAAGAAAGATCACACTCGTTGGCAGACTCTTCACTATCACCTGGGAACAAAAAACCCTGTGAGAGTGCACACTCTTCAATTGTAGATGAAATAGAGTCAAGACCAATCTCTGAAGTCATGACCTTGAACTCATCTTTCTCAATCTCTTTTTCATCTTTGTTAAAAAAAATTCATGTCATGCATGGCACATATAACCCTACTATTGTTGCTTCCTTAACATCCTTTTCAAGGTTTTCAAGATAACCAAGTTTTCCTCCACCTTGGGTGCTAGGATTCCCTACAATAAAACAACCTAATAAATGTTACGGTTACTCTGCACCAGCTGCAAGGATATTAAGTGTTCAGTAAACTATTTTAATTTTTAACGTTTAGCTCCATGCCATTATCAATATATAGGAGTGACTGTTCCTTTGGAAATATTTTTTTTAGTATTTGTTATTTCACTCTGAACTTCAGAATCTAAATATACCCAAAGAAATTAAATTATCTTGCTTCGTACTTTCCAAGTCATTAAGCAAAGAGTTAAACTTTTAAAGCCTGTCCTTTATTTTAAAAGAGCAAAGATACCATGTTAACAAAACATTTTCAGATAGGATGGAACATAACAGAAACATATATATGACCCAAAGATGAGCATATCAAACCTGAACTGAGAACTCTATTGCATGTTAATTATGCAGCTTCAAATAACAGTGAGAACCAATTTTACAACTACCTGAATCTGAAGTCATGATGCATTTCTCATTACAAGGCTTTGGCTTCCCTCCATCTTGTGCTCTTGCTTCAAATGTTGTGCAGCCTACATTAACACTGATTTTAGATTCCTGGTTGATAAGACAAGCTTTCTCATCATTATCATTCTCTATTTTCATGCCGGTTCTAGCTGTTTTAAAACTATGTTCAGATTTCAAGTTCATAAGATTGTATTTAGTAAGACTATTTGGTATTTCTATGCTAGTTTTGGTTACTTCAACATTATTTCAAAATTTTGGATTCATATGACCAGTCTGCTGAGTAAGACCATCCTCTATTTTTGCACTAGGCCCTAGTGCTTTATCACTCCCTTCATATTCCTGGTTCATAAGACCAGTCTGCCTAGTATGATCACTATCCATATCCATGCTAATGATGACTTCTTCACCACTGTTTTGAAATTCTAGGTTCGAGTGTTCAATTTTCTTGGCACAACCATTCACCATCTTCATGCTAAACTGAGCAGTTTGCATTGCTTGTTGATAACCATCAGTCATAATTTTTTCAACAGGAAATGTTAAATTATTAAATTTCTGATGATATGTGGCTTCTGGTGTAAGCTGAGCCGCTTTCTCATTCTTTTCACATTCCTCTGCCATTGGACCATTCTTGTCAATATCTCCATTCTCTACTGCCATGCTCATTTTGGTTATCTGCACAGCTTGTCTACAAGCAGTAAACATACTTTCTTGCACATTCAATGTCAATTCATTAGACTATTGTATAAAAGATGGCTTCTAACCAGCAATGATTTGTTGAGTGCCCACTAAAAGAATAACGAGCAATGCTTTCCCTCTTTATACTTTCAGACTTGATAGCGAAACTAAAGACATTGTAGAACAAAAATTCATTTCCAAGTTCCAACACAGTTTTACTATCCTCTGGCATTAGCTATCTAGTGATCAAATTTTCAAACTTCTAACTGCTCACCTTGTGGGAAGGTAAGGATTCTAATGAAGTAGAATTATTTTCAATCTCTAAGTTGTTCACGGCACCACTTTCATTCAAGCTAGCAATGACAGATTTATCAAATTGAAATTTCTCCGTTTCTGTCAATAATGAAACATTCAGATCCTTGACATTTTGGAGGGTAACAAAATCAGTGCCAAGTGATTTCACAATTTGTGATCCACTATTATGATAGTAGATGGCTTGATCACAATACTTTTCAGCTTGTAGGTTGGCAAGAGGCAAAACCTGCAATGTTTGCACTGCTGCCTCTTCACAACCTGGGGAATTGGAATTACATGATACATAGAACGAACTTCCAACAAACAAATTATTTTCAAGTGATGCTTTTTGTTCATGTGATTTAGATTTTTTTTCTTTAAATTAGCTAGGTCAAACCCTCTCTTACTCTTACCGTCTGCTCTGCCCTGCCTCTATCCTCCCGCAGAAACATACCCTATGTTATAATGATGTACTAATGGTAGGTTTTGAACAATTATTCATGAACCTTGAAATTTGTACTTGTAAATATAACTCCACACCAAAATACGAGACCCAGGTCTTAGTGAGGCTCTTATATTCCATTTAAAAAGTAATGCATCCCACGTGGGGAGTCAGAGTGGAAGGCATAAACATGCCATAGGGCCTGAAGGGAATTGGAACTTAAAACTAATTCATAATCAAATAATCAGGGCAGGGCACTTTCACATTCCACTCAAGTAGGATGGAGACATGCTTTATTACCCTTACGAAGAAATAGTTTCTTGTAAGCAGTTCAAATGGGGAATATGAACCTCATCATGATTTGCTCTATCCTTTGCTTCATCATAAATGTGCATTTCATGGTCAAGTAAATTCCTTCATTTTGAAAGTCACAAATCTTGATAAGAATATGCCTTTATGCAACTGTGAATTATAAGAACACTATAGAATACGAGTCTCTCCAACCTTTTCGATAGGTTTAGTCAATCTCAAAAGCTTACTAGAATCTAAATTTTAGTGTAGTCTTATCTTAGGTGACCATACATTCTAAGGAAAGTTCAGTTCTTATCAATGGTTATTTCTCTCTATGAACTATTGTCCATATTAAATTGAGAAAATAGATATGTAGAAAAACACACAACTCACATGATATATCACACAATTTACTCAGTTATTGAAGAATGAAACAGTGCAAAATTGGCTTGCAGCTGTGAATGCTTTTCATTAATCAAAGAGTAACTAGATATATAATTACAATGAAGTACAATGGCTTTAATAGCCACAAGCAATTCGAATCCACATGAGGAAGTTTGAATTGATTAGACTCTACTTGACTGTAGGTAACCAAGACCTTGTCTAAATCACTATCGGAGGACTCAATAGTTAACTGACCTTGTCTAAACCATAACCGAAGTTCATCGGAGCTGTAAAACACAACTAAAGTGTTACATTCAGTGTTGACTAAGGTTAACTGAATGTGGTAGGTGAGAAATTCACCCCACATGTGTGCAATCAAGTAAACCTAGCACTAACTGAATGTAGAGGACTAGAACTGAATGTAACTAACTCCTAACTTAGCTTGACTAGTCATTAACTGAAGTGAACTGACCTTGATTGGTTTCAGCACTCCCAGTGGCTTCCTAAATTGTAGGGATTAATCTAGAAGACTCCTAAACTTATGCAATCAAGTGCAATAAGTGGCAGTGAGCCTCAATTAGTGTTCCCCGCACTTTAGTAATTGAAACATGTGCCCCAATTAGGTCAAGTGGACCCAATGGTATAAATGACTATAAATAGACTGGATGGACTCCCGATTTAGACATATGACCAAATTTGGACAAGGGAGGATTAATAATCCTAACAACCCCCCTGAATTCTAACTTAGAAAATATGTGGGCCCTGGTAACTAAGACCATACGTCACCCATTACATCAAGTAAAGTAAGGTAACTGCTCAAAAACAAGGTGCTCAAGAAAAACGACATGGGAAAAAATCCCCCCCTCTAATTAAGCAGGTAGAATCAGGATCAATCTGGTTCTTCTATGCACAGGTATCCTAGGGCCTGGCATGTGAACCTCTCCATGATTATTTCTGTAGGAATCTTCCTCTTTGGAAGAAGAATGATATGCTCAACTAAATCAGAAATATAGACAACTGCCGGATGAAGACTGGACCCATGTAGAGCAACTGAAGTCAACTGAAAAGTGAGAAAAGGTTCTTGAGAATTTAGAGAATGTGAGGAACACTCAAGAAACTGATATTTTTCAGCCATGAACAGAAAACCATGAGTGGTAAGAACAACCCCAAGTGTTAGGAGCAGGTATCCAGGCGGATG
>LPNX010195251.1:0-11445 GCA_001517045.1 Pseudotsuga menziesii | reverse complement strand
TTGGAAAGGACCCCCCCCCCAAAAAAAAAGTCCAACAGGAATTTTGTGGTCAGGGGGGGGTGGAAAGACTGCCCATAAAGGTTTACCTGATATTTTTTAAAGGTATCAGTATAATTCAAATATTATATGTAGTATAAATATAGCAAGATCACTAAAAGAACAACGTCCAAGCATAGGAATAATAGACTCAATATTTTGACCTAGAAAACCACAAGGGATAAAACACAACAAAATTCTGATAGAGATCTTAGTTCAAAGTACAACATACATCCAAATATATAGTAGTCACATATAACAGAATATCGATAAACCCCAAGAACAAAGGAGAAACTCCTCCAAAGATAGGGAACCTTGGTAAATACTTCTTCTAATTGGTAGCAAACTTCTTCCTTGAGTGGAGTGAAGCTGGTTGGGTGAAAATGAGTGACACACCTTGTTATTATAGTTGAATTTATGTTTTCTTGCTCACTTTAACTAGGACCAACTTGAACACTTAATCCTATCTGACTTGTATTTTATGCATAATAATAATAATTTATTATTATACTTTCTAAGGCCAACTTCGTGAGGATGCCTCACACAGCTACTACATCAACAATCCCTCTTATCTAGGGAATAATAATCATAATATAATACCACGTATGGATATGATTTGTAAATCAAAACTGTTTCTAACATCTCTATATCATAAGCAAGTTCTTCCAACATAGTATCACTAGTCCATCGAGAAGTGTCAACAACTCAACCCAGTCCATCGGGGAGTCAATATGCACTAATTAAACCCTTTCCATTGGGGAACCTACATGTAAAAACTCAACTTATTATATTAAGGAGTGAACAACTCAACCTAGTACATTCATGGGTTCACATACACTAAATCAATCCATTCCATTGGAGAGCCTACATGTAATATGCGCTAGTATGCACCAACATGCACTAGTATCTCCACCCCATCACAAGGTGTCATAGAGATCTCCCCACTTCGTCTAAGAGTGTCTAGGAGAATGCACTAAATTTCTCCATCACATCACATGATGTCCAAGAGATATCCCCACTTAGTCATAGAGTGTCCAGGAGCATGTGTTGGTCTCCCCATCCCTTCACAGGATGTTCGATAGATCTCCCACTCCATCACAAAGTGTTTGGAAGAATGTAGTGGCCTCTCCACTCCTTCACAAGGTGTCCAACAGAGATTCCCACTCTATCATAGAGTTTATGAGAGAATTTTATGGCCTGTCCACCCCTTCACAGGGTGTTCTATAGATATCCTCACTCCATCACAGAGTGTTTGAGAGAATGCAATGGCCTGTCCACCCCTTCACAAGGTGTCTGTGAGATCTCCCCAAAAAATCATATATTGTATGAGACAATGCAATGGTCTCTCCACTTCTTCAAAGGGTATCGAAGAGATATCCCCACTTGGTCAAAAAGTGTCTGAGAGAATGTCACTATAAAATCATCATTCCCTCTCAACAAGGGAGTTAATATGGGACTAATATCCCCACTCCATTACAGAGTTACCAGGAGAAGGTATGGTCCCATTTTTAGTAATCTATGGAATATTCTCCCCACTCTATCATAGAGTGTTTGGGAGAATTCAGTGCCCCATTCTGACTCATCTACTTTATCCATGTCATGTGAATAATACTGGGAGAATGTTTGCTTGATGTTGCAAACATCCATCTTCACAAATGGAACATATGGCACACGTGGGACAAATATTCATTTGCATGGGTATTGTGGTGTAGTGAGATCCATCATTGATGCACACAACCTCATAATTATTTCCATGCAACACATGTACACCAAATATTCCGTTTATAGAGAATATACTATTTGTTACATGAAGGAAATGTTTTGGGCAACAATACTGCTTACATTGGCTCTCAACATTGAGATCCTTTAGGAGTCAAGACATCAACATAGTATTAAATATTTTGATGCCTAGACTCAAAATTGAATTCCTTGGAAAATATTGGTATCCAAGTTTTGATTGGATAACCTAAACAAGCTGATATTTGATCAAATCAAGGAAATTATCTCAAATCTATGTTGACAAAGTCAGGCCCAAAGCTTTTAAATCTAGATTTAAATATTAGAAATGAATACTAGATTGGAATGTGAAGAATATCTTTCACCTGTACTAATCCCTTCATCAAATTAATAATAAGCATACAGTCACTCATCAAATGAATCTTATGAACTCTTTTTCCGACAACCTAAGATAATATCAATTTTAGAGCTAGCAATTTTCTTTGTTGTTGGTACCCTCCTAATATGTGCCATTAAATTTATAAAATGTGAGTTTAAAAAGTTTAGAATACCACCTGTGCCTCCCACAAAAGGCTCCCCTTCATTTGTCCCATCGAGATAAGCCCATGGCACAAATTTTTCAATATATTATGGGACCACCACTCTCTTTCCTTTCACTAATGACTTTTGTTTAAAGCTTTCTATGATGCTTAGGCTTTGTGTTTCTATCAATTCTGAGACGTTAAACTTTTTTTCTTAATTTTATTAGTACTAACACTCACTAGGGCGTCATGTTACAATGGATAGTACAAGATATATAGCATGCCTTGGCGAGGTTTGATCCTAAGTGAAGAGGGCCATAGTCTACCATGATACGTTAAACTTACCATCAAATATTTCACCATTCTTTTCCAACCACACCCCCTAGGTACATAGTAAAGCTAAATTTCTATACTTTTTCAATTTTATTTTCTCACACACAAATTTTAAGTAGACATTGATACATACCCCAACTCATAAGCCTTCGATACAAATACCTCTTTCTAATTCTACCCATACAACAATAACAAAAATCAATCAATATACAAACGACATGTGATTTCTTTGCTTACCTTATATATTTTTCTCTACATATAATCCCAAATAAGAACTATATTAATGAGAATTAGACACATAAAAATCCTATCCTTCATCAAGCACTTTAATTTCCAAATTACCGAGTACCAACAACACAAATCCTACTCAACCTTTGCTTCCCTTAAGATTTTGCAACACAAGTCCTAAACTAGGTTGTATCGCAAATTTGTCTGATAGTACTTGTAGTTGTACTTGTATAGAGCGGTCCAACTCTTGTTGGTTAGATAAATCCTAGACAAAAAGAGGGACCAGATATGGGGAAAAGTGGGATTGAACATGATAACCATGACATAAACATCCAGAAAAACCACACTTACGAAACCTTGTTAAGGTTTATTTTTTCAATCCTTTCTCAGTTGGCCTTAGTAAATAAAAGCTATGGCATTATTTAGGAAATCGATGTTTTTGATGTAATTATTGGGAGAAAGATCAAGATTTGTGTGCGTGAGGCTCTTGAATTTATAGGTTCATGCCATATTTTCCACAAAACATGTTTACTATTTGCTTCGTTCCTTCCTCCAGGGACATTTGCAGTCAAGATTGGCATCCAATCAGCAGATCACTTCTTTCTTTCTGGTTCTCCCCTCCTCTATGGGGTTCTAGATATCGGCAAAGGACGATACTGCTTCTAACCATAGACCACCTCTTCGTCCTCCCAACCCCATCAGTGTTTTTAGTCTTGAATCCATCCCAACACTCAATTGTATGCATCCAAATCACAACAATAGGCTCCCCACTCCCGACGTCGACACACTACCCATTATAGCTCCCCTTCTAGTTCTTATAGTTCTTTCAGACATATTACTATTTCAAGTTTTCCTCGTTTTCCTTAGGATATTATTAGAGACACTTCCAGTGTGTACCATGACATACTCACTATTTTTGGATCATACATCGTAGATCCACTCTTCTTATATATTTCTTTCCCTATTTAGACAATGCGTCATGACCTAGGAGTTGACATATAGCCCATAAGCCATAAATGAAAATATTGTTGATGATGACTTCGAAGTACAACATGGGCCAACCCAAATGCATTAGCCCTCTATGTTAGGAGCTAACAAGGCCAAAATTACATGATGGGATAGTTCCAGGTCCATCGATGAATAGAGTGAGAGAAGGTCCATATTGTAAAGAAGAAACGTTAGATAGTTCTTCACCTTCCCTATATCCAATAACCAATAGGGAGGTTGACTACTGGTTTGATGCCCTCTTAGATGATATGTCTGCTTCTTGATTGTGTTCTCTCTTGAGATGAAAAAAATAGATAGATTGTAATTCATATTTTGGCTCCATCATTCTCTAAATACCCCCCAAGACGTTCTAATTTCAACAAGCGATATATCTTTCTAAATTGAATACAGCCTAGTTTTAGTCTCCAAACATTTGAAGGTATCTAACACATTGCTCCATTACAAAAAATATCAAGATTGTTGCAAAACTAAACTCTACTATTTTTTTCACAATAACATCAAAAATACATTAAAAATAATTTATATGAATTTAATAAAAGTAGAATTATGTCTACTCACTAACACCTAGATTATATCGCTAACACCTAAATTACATCAGATGACACCACCAAAAAAACCAAAAGGTTTTCCTTTCCCACCACTAAATTTGAAATTACACTTACATTACCATGCTTTTTTACTTGACCATAGTAACTTAAATATATATTATTATATATTTATAAAATAAACCAAAAAAAAGACACACGCACACACACACACATAAAAGAAACCATCAAGATAAAAAAAAATATGCATTTTGGAAGCCATAACTTTATGCATTTTAGAAGCCATAACTTTCTAAGATAAGGGTTTTAGTGCCACAAAAAACCATCAAAATAAAAATACAAAAGGTTTTAGTGCCACAAAGTTTTTGAAAGTTTGAAAATGAGTTATGGCACATTAATGGGGGTTTTGATCCATCCTACCAACCACTGTAAGTGGAATAGAGAGCAAAGAGGTCTGAGAGAGGCAAGAATAGGCTACAAAGGATATTTTGTTGCAGAGGAATCCAAATCATCTTATGGAAAGAGGTACATTAGAGCATGCTTGGAAAGGAATGG
Organism: Pseudotsuga menziesii; assembly: GCA_001517045.1. Classification (NCBI taxonomy): domain Eukaryota; kingdom Viridiplantae; phylum Streptophyta; class Pinopsida; order Pinales; family Pinaceae; genus Pseudotsuga; species Pseudotsuga menziesii. The sequence goes on along the minus strand of LPNX010195251.1, from coordinate 6,482 downwards.
TTGAAACCTATTTTAGATACAAATTTTAGGACTGCAAATGGTAGATTGGAAGTTGAGCCTACAAAATGGATAACTGATCGTGCATGTCCAAATTTGAAGCCTGGATTCATGGTTCTCTGTGTGTTCCATTAGTATTGTATAGTACTAAGTTTGGGTCGGCTCTTCATACTGCTCTGCATTTTCCTTGTTCAAAAATATTTTTCCCTATATACGCTGGTGATTAGGGATGGGGTGTTGTCACATCTCTTTACAGTCCTAGGATCTTGTTTCAGCGAGGGACGACAGTGGTGTACCTGTTGTTGACATTCTCATCCAGGAGATTTATTTATCTTGATGGAGGTTTTTCATGCTTCCCCTGTGATTTGTTCGTCAGAAATGGTGTTCTCATCCCATTGATGCGGTATGATTGCTATTTTTTTCACTATGTTCTGGTTTCAGATTTCTAGTTGTTTTCATTAGTTTTGATAATCGGTAAAAATCATCCATTGCATTTGTTTTATTATACTGCATAGCATTCCATGGTAACATCCTCTTGAATCATGTCTATTGTATATCAAATACATATGAATTTATATTAAAATAACCTCTACCTAGTTTTGAATTTGAAATCTAACAGAACTCTAAAAATAGAAACAGTTACAACTGATTTGCTTCATTTCAGGAAGCAGAATGTAGATAAATAGACTTCAAATCCCCACCTACAAATCTCAAATGGTGATAGCTGTGTGAAATATGAGAGAGTTTCATTTATTTGACCATGCTCCTAACAAAACCCATGTCTTAATTTTCTCATATGCACCTCCAAATCCTTGGAATCAGATTTTGAAGTTGATGACTTAGACAGTAAACTGAAATTATGGAAAATTTCCCTGTGAATATTACTTAAATTATCCCAAAATATAATACCTGTGTAACAGCTAAGAAATGTTTTTGAATATTGTCCCATTCTAAAGAAAATCCTCTCTCAGTTTCTAAAAATGCATCTTCATTTGGCGAAAAAAACTGTTTGAACTTAATGACTAAAATAGTCATTTCAATTTAAAATATGCTATGTTTCTATAATTGATATATTATACTTTGTTTGTTGTTCTTGATGTTGAATATGGAACACTTGCTAATGATGGTATTCTGATTGTATAATATCCTTGAATGTTCTTTCAAGTTTATTTGTAAATTGGCTTTTGCACTTTGTCTTAAGCTTATAAATCCTTGAAATATTTTGCCCGGTACTTTTAATGTATGTACTAAGTGTTATTTCAATGAGATTCAATGACCAAGACACTACCTCTCCTTCTCTTTTTACATCTCTCTATCTATCCAACGACGCCATCACAGGGGACATAGATAATCTATTCTAGAACAAGGGTGCATTAAAAGATGTGAATCTAGCTAGTAATCATTTGTGCGAGAGCATTCCATCATCCATTGGAATTTTATCTTGTAGCATATTCTTCTCAATTTTTGTTTAAATTTTTGGATGCACTATAAATCCTGGCATCATGAAATTTAAATGTTATTGTATCTTTCTTTGCAAATCTAACTATAAAAAATTTCATAAAATGTAGGTAGTTTGTCCATCTACACAATAGAAGAATCTCTATGATCAAGTTGCCATTCCAATAGTAAATGAAGTATATTTAGTTTGTTGCAATCAATTAGAAGACCACTTGCTCACATAAATGTGGGCTTATCAAATCTTAGTTGTTTGAGGAATACTTGTTCAATTTAACATATCAAAAGATCAAATTATGCTACCATTACTTTAGATGTGGCCTTATGTATGTCAACAAAGTCAGAGAATGAGATAAAAGAGTTGATCTAGTTCGATTTTAGAAAAATAAAATACAGGAAGGGAAGAGACATGAATCCCTTTTCCTTTTCCATGGACCATGTCCTTGGAATCCTTGACCTGTGCTAACCCTTTTAATAAATCATTGGTCTCACCTACTCCATTTTTAATCATTGTTGGGCATTTCCTCTTAGCTTGAGACAATACATTCTCTTTTGACAATGTTGATAGAACCCCCTTGATAAATTGTTTTATCGCTAAAGTACTAGATGTGGAAGTATTCTTGGGCCATCCCATGAATCGTTTTTTGGGGTATATCCTTGCATTGAATAAATATTTTGACAGGAATCTATTCCTCGAATAACATTTGAAAGTCAATCCCCTTTATACCTTTTACAGTTTCAGATATGATATGGCCAACTTTAATTTTCACCCTCCGTTGCCAACATCAACATAGTTATCAAAAAGTGGTTGAGTAACTTTAGAGGAATCAGAGTGATTACTTGAATTTGATGCACTGTGATACTTTGACGTGTTTGATTTTGTTTGACAGTAATATTCTTAGAATACTCTTTCTTAGCAGGCACCTTCTCATTCCTGGGAAAGGCACTAAATTCATTCTCCTCTCTATTATTTTTGCAGTCTTTCAAATGTCGATCATAGTTATATGTGTAGCAGTGGGGTCTTCCAAATACGATGGATCCGGAATCAAGTGAAGAAGGTAAAATAAGCTCAGAGTGAAAATCGATTGGAGGGACACTTAGTAGGGATACAGAAGCAACAATTTCCAAGGACACTTTGTGGGGATACAAAAGCAGCAATTTCCAGGGACACTTTTGAAGGAATGCTAGAGAAGTTGTCAAGGATGGAGGAAAGTATTGGCATCGCATCGCGTCATGATATTGAATGTGCAAAATATAGCCCTGTTGGTGAGGTAAGCTTGATATCTATTATTTTCCAGTATGGTAAACAAGCAACTCATTTTATTTTTTCTTATTGTGGTTTTTTTACTTTTAGAAAATTAATGATGAAAATTGTCAAGGATTAGAGTGAAGAATGAATATATTCTGACATGTGGATCATTTCTACATTCATAGTGACTTATGAGAATCCTATACATTGGGTATTTTTCCCTGCATTAACTTATTTGTCATTGTATTTTTATTTTGAACTTGAAACCTCTTACATATGGATATCAATACTATATCAAAAGACCAAACTGGTATCTTTAGCAAGATGCATAGTATCCCATTCCATTCTCTACTACCCAATGGCAACTTGTTGGCCATGGAATTTACCTATCCTCCCTGGAATTGATTGTCTTGGGTTGATTGTCTGTGCAGTCATATTTTTTACAGAGTGTTGGAGGAGCTAGTTGGTAAGCCGACTAAGTTGATTAGCTGACTTATGATAGATTAGGTCAGCTGCATAAGGTCGTGTCGGTTGACCGAACCGACAGGTAGTTATATGTAACTGTTTGTAAATCATATATATAAGGTTGTTGAGCCAGATGAGAACTTGGTTCAGTTCTGTGTTTGTATGGACCCTTCTAATATAATATAATCTGTTATTCGACCTCCATATTCTGGTATCTTGTGTCTATTACAGTTGCATGCTTTAATATGTATTATTGGTAACCCTTTGTGATCCATGAGATTACAACATTGGTTCCATTGTCGATAGTACATATCTGAGATGACTATAAGCAGATGATATCATAACATGAGATTAAGAACTGGTGGGAGCGTAAGATAGAAAATTATTTGCCAAATTACTCACAGAGAAACAGATTAACAATTGCTCAGGCGAAGGAGATATTTTTCACGGAAACTCATGAGAAGTTCGTAGAATCGGTACCCCAGCTTTTGAAAAAAATTCTGGATGAAAAAGATGAAAGCAACTAAGGACCAAGAGCTGCTAGAAAAACTGATTCGAGGGGGAGGAACAAACCTATCGGAGTTCTTTGAAAAGATCATTGACAAATTCTGCGAGGAGCAAGCTATAGAAGAAAGAACTTCGGTAAAAACCATTCAGAAAAAATTCTATACATACCTTACCGAGTAATTTTTGTGCTCCTTACCGACCTTATTGTTCAAATTCCTGATAGAGAAAGGATTGGGTCATATTGTTGAACCTCGTCCGTCAATACACGAATTTCCACCAAATTCTAATTGGGTGGAGAAGCAGAGGAAGTGGGAGAAATTCATTGCCGAAAGAGAGTGGGAATACTTCCTAAGAAAGTAAACAAAACTATCCAAGCTTTCTAAAGCATTGAGTAGGCTATAGGGGGGTATTTGGTCATATGTCAGGGTAAAGTGGAGAGGATTCTAGTCGACTAAAAAAAGATACGATCACCAACGATGAAAAGTCATCCTAAAAAGGAAATCGAACAGACAGTGACACACAAAGGTACGGTGAATTTCCAGAAAATAGAGAGAGAGAAGAGGCTGAGAAGAAGGGAAGAAAGAAAAGAAAGGGCTATAGAGCTACAAAGAGGAATGAATACTAGGGTGACAGACCAAGAAATAAATATTCTAGAGTCAGGTCATGAACGACAGAAGGAAGGTGTGGATGAAGAGGCATCACACATGGAAGAAGACTTGTGGATAGAGCAGCGTGACACTCTCCAAATAGAAGTTCCCAAGGAGATAAGACCTCTGTCTCCAATGAATCTGAGTACCAGGATACAAGCCATTGTTGAAGAAGATTTAAGACTAAGAGCTGGTGATTTTGGTATATGGATCCGACTAGACGATGAGGTAAATAATGATAATCATCTAGTGATCCGTCGATCGGAGGAAGGAAACTAGGTAATGATTCAGGCATACCCTTCCAATCGAAGTATCCACTTAATTTACCTGGCACATGAAGGATCACCCCCCTACCAAATACAACTTTGGAAAATACAGGAACAGTTGGACTTGTAGACAAATAATTGCACACTACTAGATTTTGATCCAAAATACGACGGTTTTTTCCGACGGCGCGTGGTTTTTTTCTTTTAACCATGCCAAAAATCAGAAAGATTAAATTTTTTTTTGAAATGGTGGGGATAAGTGTCGCTTAAGCGACGACAATGCTCCTAAGTGTCGCTTAAGTGACGGCGCTAAAATTTCTATCCTCCTAAGTGTCGCTTAAGCGACGGATAGCTTCCTAAGTGTCGCTTAAGCGACGGTTCTAAAATTGCTTGATTTTTAGGGTGGTGATGTGCCTACATTGAATTATTAATCCAATGCTCTATTTAATGTGAATTATCCCTTCATTTGTATATGTCTCTCTAATCATTCACTATCTCATCTATATTATTGAACTTAAATCCTTACCACTTCAAATAATATTAGAATATCCCCCTCCCTCTCTACAAATAACCAACACAATTCAATACCAAATTACTATATACCTTGTGCAATAAAATTCCTATCCTCTTATTCTCTCATAAATTTATCAAATCCTTATTTGTACATTCTTTCTTATACTCAACATAAACTACTCACTTGCATGGTTCATGCCCTCATTACAAACTTCCCCCCTCTCTCTCTCTTTTCCAATGACCAACTTACAACCTAACAACCACCCTACTAGGATGTCTATTAATAAGAGATCCCCCTATATTGTAGTCTCTCACCTTGTGTCTCTCAAGGATTTATTAGAGGATATCTTAACACAACCTATTTAGTCAAGGATAAAATAAAGTGATTGAGTAAGAATTCAAGGATTCAATTGAGAAGACTAAAACTACTATTCCTTGGATTTAATACATATATAGTTTAAGTTTGTTTGTAGAATTTTCTTTTAAAGAAAAAGAAGGTCAAAGTAAGGAATATTTTGATTTAGTTAAAGTTTCAAGGCCCGCTAATTTAGGAATGATTTCAAGGGCTGTGGGAATAGGAATTTTTATTAAAAGAGAAACAACATAAAAACTAACCCTGAGGTATTCATTGTTTAAATGAAAATTATGAAAATTTGTGGATATTATCAAATGAACCCTTAATGAATTTGTATGTTTTGCCAATGAAAGTTTGCAAATTATCTACTCTCTACTCTCTACTAAGAATCTAGATAAGGCATTGGTAAGAGCCCTATTTATGCTAACAATGAGTTTAAGAGGAATATATTTCTTATGGATTTTTGGTTGGCGATAAAGTATAGGAGAATGAAGGTCCTACGGAAGAACACAATTTTCAATTAAAGGATATAGATACCAGGTTTTATACAATTAGTTGCAAGATTAAAGATTTTGTTAATATGATGTTTGCTAGAGGTTCATAATATGAAGACAAATCCTCAAGTAATTGACTGTCATAATGTGTGATTCATGATTACTATAGCAATACATCTATAATCTTTAATAATGGCAATGTTAAGGTTGACATTAAGATTACAAAGGGCTTGAAATTGTGTTTGAATGGGTTAAGCTTGGGGAGGTTGGCATTAAGATTACAAAGGGCTTGAAATTGTGTTTGAATGGGTTAAGCTTGGGGAGGTTGGCATTAAGATTACAAAGGGCTTGAATTTGTGTTTGAAGGGGTTAAGCTTGAGGAGTTTGGCCAAGGTGGTGATGGGTGGAGGACATAAATATCAACTAATGATTTCTAGATCTTTTGTTTTGTAATGTATATATTAACATTCCTAACTCATTTTTTATATAATGTCTCTCTTCTTAAATTGCTTTTATGTTTTATGCCTTAAATGA
>LPNX010195215.1:653239-696218 GCA_001517045.1 Pseudotsuga menziesii | reverse complement strand
GAGAAGAATGGCATCTCCCTTCCAGAAAGCTCAAAGAAGAGAGAAGGAGGATCAAGTTCAGATGACAGAGAGAGAGTTCATGCTCTAGTTGCTGGCACAGAAAGCTCACCCAGTTTTATCATTGATTCTGGAGCTTCAAGACACATGGTTTCAACTAAGGAGGCCTTCTCCTCACTGGACAAGTCGAAAGGACCATCTATTGTACTAGGAGATGACTCTCTCCCTGAAAGTTTAGGCAAAGGAAGAATAGATCTTGATCATGGTCAGTTCAACAATGTGCTGTATGTCCCTGGTCTCGCCTCCAACCTTCTATCAGTGTACCACATGACCCACACTGGGTCTCCTAAGAAAGTCATATTCTCCACCGATGAAGTTGAGATCACAGAAATATCAAGTGGTAGAGTCATTGCAAAAGGAGTTGCAAATCATGCTCAAAAGGTATGCATGTTCTCACACTTCCTGCCTTACTCAAACCCTTCTGCTCTTCTTATCCATGCTAATGAAGCTAGCAAGCTATGGCATGAAAGATTTGGCCATCTAAATTACAAGTATATGTCTGATCTTAGTGAGAAAGAAATGGTCATAGGGTTGCCCAAGATAAAATTTTCCAAAGGCGTCTGCCAAGGTTGTATCATAGGAAAACACCCAGAGCACAAATTTGAGAAAGCTAGTCATGAGAGAACCTCTGCACCCCTCGAGCTGATTCACAGTGATGTTGCTGGCCCATTCCCTCATATGTCCATGATTTAGGCCAAATATGCACTGACCTTTATTGATGATTTTTTCAGGTATTGTTGGGTTCACTTCATGAAACACAAGTCAGAATTTTTTGGCCTATTCAAAGTCTTTAAGGCTTTGGTTGAAAACCAGTGTGGAAGGAAACTCAAAGCCCTCAGATCTGACAATGGTGGTGAGTATGTCAAGTTTGAGTTTATTAACTATTGTGCAGATGTAGGTATTCAGATGCAGCATTCTATCCCCTACACACCACAGCAGAATGGTGTTGCAGAGAGGAAGAACAGATCACTGAAGGAGATGGCAACATGCATGATGGAGGCCAAAAATTTTCCACCAAAGTACTTGGGCCAAAGATATCAACTTTGCAGCCTATATCTAGAATAGGGTGCCTCACAAACAGCTTGATGGCATAACTCCCTTCGAAGCATGGAGTGGGCACAAGCCAGATGTGACCCATTTAAGAATTTTTGGCTCAAAGGCATGGGCTAGGATTCCTACAGAGAAGAGGAAGGCTTTGCAGCCCCAAAGCCAAGAGTGTCTTTTTGTGGGATACTCTGAAGATTCAAAAGGGTACAAGTTGATAAACTTGAGCACAAACAAAGCCTTTATTGAAAGGTGTGTTCAGTTTGAAGAAGAACCCCTTGCAGAAATGGAAGTTGGTGAAGCCTCTTCACCACCTGAACCTCAAGAAGTAAGTAAAGAGTTTGTTGAACATGCTGATTATGATTTGTCTGATGGAAATGAGTTTATTGCAGACCCAAACAGCCCCACAAGGCCTAAATGGGCAGCCAAGACACTACATGCAGCAGGAGAGCTAGCTGGGGATCCCAATGACCCAAGGAGGACAAGATCACAATTTGAGAGTGGTCTGTGCATGAAGGACCCTATGTTTGCTGAAAAATGCTATTTGATGGTGGATTATAATCCTCAAACATATGAAGAAGCAGCAAGAGATCCAAGATGGCAAGCTTCCATGGAAGATGAGTTCAACTCGCTACAGAAGAGCAACACATGGGAGCTAGTGGATCTTCCTTCAGGAAGAAAGTTAGTCTAGTGTAAGTGGGTCTATAAGACCAAATTTTCTGCTGATGGTTCACAACTAAAGTACAAGGATATATTGGTAGCTAAAGGCTACTCACAAGTTCATGGCATCGATTACAATGAGACCTTTGCCCCAGTGGCAAAGATGGATTCCATCAAGCTAGCCTTAGCCATTGCAGCCTCAAGGCAATGGGAGGTACATCATATGGATGTAAAGTGTGCCTTCCTGAATCGAGACCTCACTGAGGAGATATATATTCAGCAGCCCCAAGGTTTTTCTACTGACCATTCTCTTGTGTGCAGGTTGAGAAAATCATTGTATGGGCTAAAGCAAGCCCCCAGGGCTTGGTATGCCAAGATAGATAGCTTCTTGCTATCTCTGAATTTTGTTCGGTGCAAATCAGATCCAAATGTGTATTTGAAGGTAGTTAATGGTTCATTAATGATCATTGTGTTATATGTTGATGACCTCCTCATTACAGGAAGCTCACAGGCTGAGATTGCTTCCCTAAAAGGAGCTATGAACCAAGCCTTCTCCATGACAGATTTGGGGCTCTTAAGTCAATTTCTGGGGCTTGAGATTGCTCAAACCAAAGCTGGAATCAAGGTGCACCAGTCCAAATATGCCTTGGATTTTCTGATCAAATTCAGAATGCAAGATTGCAAAGCAAGCAAAACTCCTTTCCTTTCAGGAGTGAAGCTGGACGAAGATGATTCCCCACCGATGGTAAACAATACTCTGTATAGACAATTGATTGGATGTTTATTGTATCTGACACATACTCGACCTGATATTTTTTATGCAGTAAGTGTTTCCTCTAGATATATGGATCAGCCTCATGAGATCCATTGGAAAGCAGCAAAGAGGATCCTTAGCTTTGTTCAGGGAACAAGGACCCATGGGATTTTCTATAAAGCCAATTGGAGAGTGTGGTTTCGAACCAGAGTACTCAACCACCATCTACTATGATAACCAGAGTACCATTCGAATCTGCAAGGATCCAGTTCAGAAGCAGAGAACCAGACACATTGAGATTCACATGCACTACATCAGAGAGCTTGTGCATGATGGCACCATTCATCTACTCTTCTGCTCATCTTCAGAACAAGTAGTTGATATCTTCACCAAAAAATTTTGTGAGAAGACCTTCAGCAATCTCAAATCACTGCTGGGGATTGCTGATCATGCTGTAAAAGCATGAGTGGAGACAAGATTCTATAATTTTTTTTTACAGTCCATGTTTAAGGGAGGATTTTCCCAAGTTGGTTTTGCCTCTTTCCTTGGTTGTATGGACTTGCAGTATGTAAAAGGGTGACTAAGCCTTGTTGCTAGGCCCTATATTTTTTATTTATTACTCATAAAGTCATGCTTAAGGGGGGGTGTTAGAATAATCAACCCATAGTATTACCCACTTAGACATTAATTCATTTATTTTTGTGTTATTTGCCTAGTCCATGAGTCCCACCATGTGCAAGTTGCTAATTGCCTATCCATAGAGGTTAAAATTGCCATATTTGAATCATGTAGCACTTGGGAAATCCTTAGGAATCAAATCTGCTTTATTCCTGGCCTCCTAGGTGCCTATCTGCTTTTTCTGCTTTATACCCTGCTTTTTCAGTGTTTTAAGGCACACAGGAAAGCAAGACTAGGTGAGGTGAACTTGTTTGTTGACCCTTTCATCCTCCACTATTTACTCCATGCAAAAGCATGTATGAGATTCCATTCCACCACTCATTATCTTTCCCATGCACCCTTTCCAATTCGTGAGCCTCATGACAGATTTGGGATCAGCTTTTTACACCTATGGGGGATTTGCCTATTTTGGGTAAGCCTGCTTTATGCTAGTTTTGGATGCTTCCTTATGCATTTGATTTACTCATGTATTCTATATATTCATCAGCCTATTTTATTACAGGGTTGGATATTGTACACTCAGTTAATATAATTTTGTGTTACAGCTCCATATTCAGTCTCCATTGTTGACAATTTTGCATGATAAATTGTTAATTGTTGTGGGTAAAATTAATCTAATGCTGGCATGAATTTCTACAAGAAATAGATCTACAAAGGCTCTAATACCATGTGGAAATTGAACCCAGGTGTTAGAACAATTACACTCACAAAAATTGCCAATTACACATGCAAATTACACACAAAGGAGATTGAATATGGCGCTGAACACTAATATGTATTGAATAAGTGTACAATAGCCAACATTGTGAAGTCATATGCTACCACAATAAATAATTACATGAGATATTTGAATGTATAAGGATTCCATTCGAATTTGGTCAAAAGCAGGCTTTCTAAATCTAAGCAAATCCCCCATAGGTGCATAAAGCAGTTTCCAAATCTGTCTAGGAGCTCACGAATTGGAAAAATCAATTAGGAAAGATAATAGATGATGGAAGGACAAATAATACATTCTTTTCTTAGGATAAAAGAGTGGAGGATGATGAGGACAAAAAACAAGTTAACTTCACCTAGTCAAACTTTCCCAATTGCCTTAAAACTCAGAAAAAGCAGGCAATAAAGAAGAAAAAGCAGACATGTGCTAGGAAGGCCAGGAATAAAGCAGATTTGATTCCAAGTGGTTTCCCAAGCACTCCATGACTCAAATTTAGTAATTTTTACCACTTTGGATGTGTGGAGGACAACTTGCATAAGGTGGAATATGGAAACTAGGAAAATAAGACAAAAATTGTATTAATTAATGTCTAAGGTAGCTAACTATGCGTTGATTATTCTAACACACCTAAGCATTTTATTAACATAAAAAAAATTCCTTGTATTTGGTTACCAGCCAAAGTAAGGATACTTCATTCAAAAAATGCAAACTTGAGTGATGATCCGGAATGGGCAGGGTGGATCGAAAATCATAGGTATGAATAATTTCATTAAATTTCTTCCCAAACTGGTATGTGCTCATGTAGGCTGCTTCTATCCATGATTGGATAGGACTAATATACCAATCGGAAAGATGAGGCAGATTGAATACATCATCAAACTGGTCATCAAGGCTTATAAAATGCTAACTCGTTCCATAATCCCCAAGTAGCTCCAAATCATAATGAACCTCTATATGTGAAGAAGATCGCTAAGACTGATATTCTGCTAACTACATCACATCTGACTTTTCACAACATTGCTTCTCAATGTCTTCATTACTGATACCTTTGTGCGACTCTACATAATATGACTCTTAATGATCATGTGAAAATTCTGAAAGCTCCTCTTCCATACTAAGATTTTCCTAGGTATCCATTCTCCCCCCTATGGACATATCATATATTGGACTTCCACAAATTTTTGAATAGACACTCCCCTTGATTGAAATATCATGGATGGGATTCTTAATAAGATTTTCACAAGTTGGATTATCTATGAAATTCCATTAGTCATCACTCCCATCCATGTCATATGTGGGGAACTCTTCATCCATGGCATCATGCTCCTGCCTATCCATGTATTCCTTGTTGGTATCACATCCTAAGATGTAATTACCCTCCTCTTGTTCATAATAATCATCCTTCAAATTTTTTGTTTCAAAGATATTACAAGAAGTTAATTTTTCCAAAAATTCATCCCTAAGTGATGAACATCGAGGAGTGTCATCATACACATCATAAATTTCTTCATAATTGTCGATCTTTGTAATGGTTTCCTCATGAGGGATTTCTGGACAAATATTAACATTGCAACAATCTTGAGAAAATATCAAATCTTCAATGTTTTCAGTTATGGTGAAATGAGGAGAGTCTTCAACAATGTGTTCAATCATGGGCTCCTCATGAAGCTCTTCAACATGATTGTCATGGATTTTCCCCTCTTCGGAATCTTGTTGTGTATTGAGAGATACCTCATATTCTTTAATAAGCTACTTAATTGCTTCCTTTATTAAATAAATACTAGGATGTTCTTTGATGGGAGTATCATGGATCTCCTCTTCACTTAAATGTTCAAGAAGTGATTCCAAGTCTTCAATACTTTGTATCATGGCAAAAGGTCCGTCATATTTTTCCATGTGATACTCTATCCCAGATAGGTAGAAGTAAAGATATTTTCATGGTAATTTTTCAAAACATTCATACTACCCCTACCATCATGCCACTACTTTAAAAACATCCAAAGGAAGTTTGGAAATGAGGTTATTCATTTAAGAAGGCCATGATAGAACCAACAAAAGGCCTCACCCTGAAAAGTACTAGCAAACATTTCCATCATATTGTCTTCATAAAGCACATTGGAGTTAGCCATCAACTCAAGGAAATATTTGACATTCCAGATGGCCGAATCACCATAATTTCCATGAAAGACTAGAATCCAATTATATACATCCTCCACATCATGACCAAAGTTAGGAAACCCTAGATGTTTGAGAAATCGATAGGTTTAAAACGTCCGGCTATCTGGACACCACACTTCTCCCTCACTTCATCCATATCAAAAATTAATAGTAGGCATTTGATATAACCATTAAACCTTGTACTTAATAGGTCGAGCTATCAAGTGATGAGCTTTAAAGGTTTTAATATGTCACATGGGCCATCTACGTAAAACAAAACTTCACAAGTTTATCAGATATTAGGGTTTTATCCCTTCAATGGAGTCACCATGTGAGAATTAAAATATACATTTAAGAACTCTCACAAAAATAAAAAAAATTCTTTTCTTTGTAAAAATAAAAAATGAAAAAATTCAGTGGAGTCGCCAGATGAAAATTAAAGATATACTCTAAGCATTCGTAAAACAAAGCAAAAACAAAAAGGAAAAAAACAAAAGTCGTATTCTGGGAAAAAAAAGATTTATCCCCGGCAACAGTGCCAAAAAGTGTTGCCGCCTTTCACACACCTGGGTTATGTGGGACAAATCTTCAAGCCACTCGGTGTGTCCTTGGGGGAAAGTCTCGAATCAAGGTTGTCAGCTTGTTCTTGACTCCTCCATTCATGCTAACTCCTAATGAAGCCAAGGGGTGTAGACCCTATTAAATTACTAAGGCTAATTACTTATTGTGATGGTGTTATATTGATTAAGTTGTTTCAGAGTTTTTTGAAATTAACCAGTGGAAACAAAAGATAACAAGATGCAAAATTTAAAGCAGATAAGCACAGTAACGACACTCAATATATATATAATCGAAAGAATCGATCAAATAAATAACCAGTTCCTTAAATGGAGTCAGTAGAGAAAATAATGTGCTTTCATGCACTTGAAAGAATGTTTTTCAAATGTCTCTTGGTAGATTTTAAATTAATGTGGAATGTGAATGAATTAAATTAGGTGAAAAAGGGGACTCCAAATATACCCGAGGGGTACTTGGAGTATGTCTAAAATTGAACTTTCATGGCTACCCACAAGGTGTTTGTGGGATGGAATGGAGTCTCAGAGACTCTGTTCGTAAGGAACCCGTCATGGGGTCATAGAGATCGGCACCTCAAGGTCACTTTCTAGTTGTTCCCACTCCTTTGGGTATTTTTCCACCGTTTACAGTTCGTTCAAGGCGTTGGATTTTTGCCTGATGGTTTGTCAATTTGGGAGGTGAAGACTAATTAATCTAGTCACTCAATTTATTTTGATGCATATTGAGTGATCAGATGAAATGCAACCAAGTACAGAGCATACACATTGGAGTCTTTGTTATTTTTAGTAAATTTTAAAAGAGGTGTTCTTATTAAAAATAAAACCATCCAATAACCTCTTTAGGTCCAAGTGGACCTCAATTGGGGAATCAAGGAGGGTTTGATTTTATTATTATTATTAAAACAATTAATGATAGAATATTAAGCATAAACAAATAAGAAAACCACAATTTTCTAATTAGACTACCACCACCCTTTCTTCACCTTTCGGCTCAAAAGGAGGCTCGTGGGGTAAGTATGAAAATTACATGGAAACCATCAAATGTGGAATATGATAATTATTATAAGTCAAATTATACTACCCCTACATATTAGAACTACACTAGATTGAAAAAGGATGAAAAAATGTAAAAAATGACATGGACGCGAATCCCCTCGGGGGGGGTGGTGAATAGGCTTGAAAGAATCTATTAGAAGATTTTTATTTATTTATTAGAATCAATTAAAATATCAACAATCTAAAATTAATCCACTTTTTCCTCATACGAAATGAGACCAAAGGTTTACAAATTGTGAAATTTTGAAATTTTGGGGAGACGGAGACCCCCTCGAGGGTTTCGAATGGTCCAAAAATTCTTTTTGGACAGAAATTCCTCCTATTTTATGTTATACCTGATAAAAAACATAAATATTATCACATTTAAATATTCCCAAAAGTACTTTGAAAGTATTTTTGGATGAACACACTTTTTAGCCGAAATTTCTATGTTAAAACTAGTTTTTAAAGAAGCAGAAAAAGAACCAAGGAAAGCAATCTTTCATTGGGATATTGGCCTGATTTTGGGGAATCCAATATGAATCACTTAAATTTATGAATATAAATTTTTATTTTCTAAGGAAACAACCATGCATTCAACCAGCTTTAGATCTACTTTCACAGCCTTGAAAAATGACAATTTTCCCTAAAACTAGATCTAGAATGCTTGTAAAATTTCTTTAGGAATGAGATCTATTTCATGAGATTTAAGGCATAAATATCTATGTAAAATGAATTATGAAATGTATAGATCTAAACCATTTTAAATCCGCAAAACAAGTAACCGTATTGATTTTTTTTTTTTAAATGGAGGAAGAGGAATGGATTTGAAAAAAAGACTAGTTAGTGGAATGCCAAGGGACAATGCCTTCACAAAATAGTTGGATGACTAGTGGAGTCAATATAGATCCACAGTTCATCCAACCCCTTCTACTTGAAAACTAACAAACAATCCTGCACAAAACCTTATGAGATCTGGATAGAGATATATGAAAAAAGAGAGGGATTACATGCAAATAAAATTATTTAAACATGTATAACATGAATCTTCAAACATATATGCTATGAGATATTGAAAAAAAAGTAATCTTACTTTACCATCTATACTCCTATTGATTCAGCTGAATCATTCAATCCAGACAAGATTCAGATGCAGAAATTGAGAGAAAGACACCGGTAACAACAAAAGCCGCAAGACAATGTTAATTCCACACACATAAGAGCATTACACCGTTTTGGCCTCCAAAACTTCACTTTATTCCAATAGAAAAATATATTACACAGTATTACAACATCAATAACTCCCCAATCTAACTCTCACTCTCTCAGAAAGGAGGAAGCCATGCTTTATTTATACAAAAAAATGAAACCCCGGCCCAGAGGGGGCACAAATCCCAAGGAGATAGACAAATGGAGCTGAAGGAGAGTCCATCAATGCCTGATCTGAAGCTAAACTGAGCTTCCACTAGTACAAAATGAGGAATTATCTACTAGGTGACTAAAAATTCTAGTCACCACAGGTTTTTCAAGTGATTTACTACTAAATATGAGCAATTTTGATTGACCCAACTATAAACGACTAAAATTAACAACTAATTTAGTCACCAGTTAAAAAATAGGAATAGATAATAAGTGGCAGAGTTAAAAATGACTAACATAAATGACTAATTTAGTCACAACATAAAAATGACTAGCTAGAAGAATATGAATTAGTCATTTATGTAAGTCATTTTTAATTGTGTCATGGAAAATTGCAAATTCGATAATGAATATTTTCTTGAACCCATGAAGATTTCATCCTATAATTCCATCAATGACTACTCAACCAACTCATTGGATCCAAAAAGGCTTGTCCAAACAAATCGTTGGCACCAAATATTTTGTGTTGGATAGAGGCGAGGAGGGTTTCGTGGGTTATGAGGGGCAAGTAGTGTGAATTGGGTGGCATTTTTGGCCATTTATTAGGCCACCTTCGATATCCGTTGAATATATTGCTATGGATATTCACCACTATTGAGGGTTTACAATTTTGGTACTTAATTTCCATCACTGCCATGGATAAAACAACATTGAAGATAACCTAGAGGCTCTTCAAGAGGTGGGCCATAAATTCTGCAGCTCTAGAGTCAACATCACCTTCCTCCCTTACAAAATCCTAGGTAAGTTTCTTGGTTTATTGTGAATTAATAAATTTTTACTGGTTATAATACTAAAGCATAGGTATCCAGGTTAAAATCGATGGTAATTTTCATTTGTACTGTGAATTTTTATCTTTTGCTTGATAATATTGGCTATAATACTGAATATTAGGTAGGTAGGTTAAAATATCAATATAGAATTATTTCTATTTTTATTATTTTACGGGTTGGTTGGTCCAAGTGGATGGCACCACAAATATATCTTATCACCAACCTATATGGTTTGTCCATTTTATATTTGCGTTGCTCATAAAGTGCATATATATTATGCAATATATGATAATGACTCTCATATTAAAATACTTAAGTTTTTTCCCATATCAAAACTTTAGATCTCCTTGTTGGACTATATAGGGATGATGTCTCAATTACAATAGTTTAGGTAGTGGTAATATGTTATTTCTTTTCATATATGCTAACATGTTATTTCTTGTAATTTACCTTTTTATATAGTTATGAACCACAAATTATGGCCATTCAATGTAATTACAATTAATCAAGTACTCAAAAATAATTTGAGAAGGAAAACAAGCATGAGAAGCTTGGCTTCATATCATCCCATTTCATCTATGAAATCGATCAAAGTAGTGCCACTCAACTTTGACCTCATGTACGATGGCTTTATATGGGATATAATTCCACCAAAGCATTTTTTAAAGCTTTGAAAATAAAGGAGGTTAGTGATAAATTGGATGGTTTTAAGAAAATGGATGGTTGAGTGACTAACCAAGCATTGACTTAGCATGAGTTTGTATTCTATTTTTTATATGACGGTGTTTCAATCATAAGGGGTTTTAGAAGAGGTGTCTATGCTACGTTGTTTTGATATTGTCTTGATAAGAGTTATATGATCTCTCATATTAAAAGATCCTTAATTTTTTTTTCCATATCAATACTGTGTAGAGCTCCCTTATAGACCATATAGGTATGATGTCTATATTACAATAGATTAACGAGTAATAATATTTTATTTCTTGTAATATTAAATATTTATAGGCTTATGGACCCTAGTCCCTAATTATAACCATTCAATGTAATTGGAACTAATCCACTCAAAAATAATTTGATGAAGTCTCCAAATACCTTTAACGTATCTCCTTTAATTAGGAAACAAGCATGGAAAGCTTTCCTTCACCTAATCCTAAGAATGGAGCTAGGATTAGGTTTCCTCTAGGATCATGATGGAAAGGCAAAAAAACAAACTATCCATTACACTATAGTTATATAAAAAATAGATAAAAAGTAATTACATTAAATTTAAATTGAAGAAACCATTTTAGAAACATTCACATGGAGCTTGGAACCATTTGGGAAACCTTCACATGGAGGGTATGATATAAAGGGTGAACAAGAGCATCATATAATTTTTATTCCCAAGCCAAAGTTTTGTTGGGCTTAGATTCTTGCAAAAATATGCCACATAATATTTTTTATTTTTTTTTATTTTTTTTCAGCTACCTTCCTCTCGAGCAATATTTAAAGTTACACAAGAAGGGGACAAGTTAAAAGCATTGTAGCCATGTCAGAATGGTGAGATTCTAATGGAGGAGTAATATCGGTTCCACCTTCCTATCGACCTCACCTATATATACACCTTGACTATGCCTACCTAGCCTAGCCTAGGAAGGACCACCGGCATCCACCCACATGTCCGTAGTCTCACCATCCACCCCATTCTGGTAAAACCACACCCATTCACTTTGTATACCCCTTTCAAGAAACATTTATGCATCACCTATCTGAAAAATCCAAGATGATATGACAAGGACAATGGATGCACCTACTTACACATCACCCCTACAATATTATTAAGGTATTCATAAATCATTTTTTACGCCTTATTCAATGCTAAAAACACCATTGTTTCAAGTAAGTTTTGAAGGTTTCTGAAAACAGGTAACATGTTATGGATCAAAATCATTTGGGTTCTTAGGAATGGAAAATAAAGAGTTACCCTTATGAAAACTAAACTGAAAATATCCCAAAACTGATAGAAATACATTGAAACCTAATTGAAATAGAAATATAGATTGAATGAAAGGAAATATAATGGATGAAACAATGTTTTCTAGTGGTCTGTTTTCATTTGATTCCTTGCAACTTCATCATATTTCTGATCAACATCCTTTGATGGTAGATCCTATATCCATTTGCCACCCCCATGTGACTACTGTCCAAGAGGCTATTGGGCAGCAACATTGAGTGGCCCTCGAAAACCATGGAAACCATAAGGATAAACCTTCTTTGAGTGATGAGGATGAGTGCAATGAAAATGGAACAGAGTCCCATATGGGAAAGAAGGGTTCTTCCTTGTTGCACTAAATGAAGTGGACAGATGACATTGTTATGCTTTTGATTACAGTTTTTTGTATGTGGGTGAGGATGCTGACGGTACCAATGATGGGAATAAGAGGAAGGATTGGATTTTGTATAAGAATATGGATGAGGAAATGGAGGAGGATGAAGAGGAAGAAAAAGAGTGATGAGAATGAGGGGGGTTTAAATATTGAGGGTGCGACTGGAGAATTTATGAAAAAGGCCAAGGATGATTCAAGGGATGTATTTCAAGACATTGTGGAGAAGGTGAGAGCTACAGGTTTCCTTCCATATAAATTGGAACCTAAACTCTTTATAGAACAAGAACATTAGCTGAAACATAACTCATTTTCATAACCCTCAATCTCATTATTTTCATTCTTGTCATAAAAAATCAATAACACTCCAGGATTCAAGTTCTAGACTAGTTTCTAAGAGAGTAAATCATCTAGAAATGTATTTTCATATTTCAATATTTAAGTAATTGACACAGGAAGATAAATTTGTTTCAGAATGACAAGTATTTCCGTAACCTTGAAGTATTACCAGAAGACAGTCACACCACAAGAATTGATATGGAAGAAGTTTTTGGCAAATCTGTTAATGGAGAATTCCCACTCCCACAAGTTCCGATCTGATTTTTAGATTTAATTTATATTTAGAATCATTCTTTCACTAGATTGAGCCAATATTAATCTTTTATGTAATGCCCCACCCATAACAAAAAAAAAAATATTCCCAAATCAGAATCTAATTTTCCGAGTATAAAATATGATCTCACAAGTGCGTTGGATATCCAATTGATGTAATTTAAATATAATAAATAACAAAGAACAATTGCTACATGAATACCTTCATGCTACAACAAATCATATGTGATATGTGAATACATCATTGTGCTACATGAGCGAATCTGTGTTGCATAAAACCTTTGTTTGACTGGATCCAAGTTATAAGAATTCTAGGATACACACTCATATCTGATATTTGGATCCCCTAGTCACTAAGATTCTCCCTTTATAAAATAAAACTAATTCTTCCCTATATAATGTGTTTGAGTATTATACTAGTTATATTTCAACCATTAAGAGATAGAAAACCAAGTGTGTTTCTCTACATTGCATACTCTGTCCAACCTTGATCCTAGAAATGCCATTATTCTTATTTCACTCTTCAAGATAACTAAGTAATTCATTATATTGAAGACAAAGTCATGAGATGTGTCAATGGGTTTGAGTCTCATAGAAAGGATATGGAAAACTAATTTTTGTTGGTATTACAGTTTTAGTGAGCTGTAGGGTCTTATGAGATTATAGAAACAATCTTTGTTCCTTTTCATCTTATAGTTCATATGGCATCCTTGAAGTGTTGATTCAAATATTGAGATTTATTTTGGATTTGATTTTGATAGGTGTTCCATAGGAGAGGACACCACCTTGAATAATTCAAATCTTGAATCCTGGCAAGGTTTCAACTTCTCAACCCGTTTTACTAGAAAAAAGCTACCCCTAAACCTGAAAGTGATACACAATTAGTGAATTCTGTGATGACAAAAGAACCTGAATCTACTCCATATCATGAGTTGAATGGAGTATCGAAATTTGAGATTGAACAAGAGGAGGATCCTTTGGAGTATTTTCTCTCTCCAGTCCGAACTACAAAATGCTCAAAGGAGCCCCTCTCACCTTATATTTTTTCTTTTTAGTTAAATGATTCCTTTGACTATATTATTATCAAATAATGTGCATACATGGAATTTTTTGAAAAAAAGTGGGCTAATTAGAAACCAACATGAGCTATCTCAAAACTGGGTAGGATCCACTAATAAACAACATCACCACTTGGGTGTACATAACTTCTGAATAAGTCCAGCTACCAAAAAACCATAAATATAAATAAATGCACTGTTGGGCCTTGACACACATTCAACAACTCCAAAAGCAAATATGAAATATCCTAAACTAGGTTATCGATGGGATGAGGCCCTACATTAGTTGGTGTGGGGGGGCGGGGGGTCCATGAACTTGTCTGTGGGCCTCCATCCATCATTTGCTGGTTCTAGTTTAGGGTTGGATTCCCTCATTATCCATAGGCTCCTTGAGAGGCTTCTCAGTCATGGAGATGGCCAATGTGAGATGTGGGAAGTTATCATTCTTATGTTGTGGTGGTGAGGGCCAACTATGGAGGAATTCCCTCCTCACATGAACACCCTGGCCAGCTCTATGTTGTGGCCTTCAATCAGATCCTTGTGACTGGTTGGATGAAGGTTCAATAGGTGGCTCCCCTTGTATACTCCAACAACTGACACTAATGTCACAATGATTTCAACTTTCTGCACCTGCATATTAATATGCATATAAATACTAGCACAAATACTTGAATTAATGTGCCCAAAAAAGATTTAGCAGGTGGTGGGATACATAACATCGTTTAATTTTTTCCATATGGATAAGAGCATTTTGATTCTATTAATATGTGATGGTGCATGGAATTCAGTGGCTTAAGGATGTATTATCTCTTAACATGGTGGTTTTATGAGAAATAGAGGCAGGAAGAGTTGGATGCAAAATTTAGTCACTCAATCTTAGGTTGATTTCACAAATGAATAGAACTAGAAAATGTATTTGAGGGTTTTAGCTTGACCACAGAGGTAACATTTGGGTGGGGGATGCTCTGATGAATTAACTTGTTTCCAGTAGCCAAGCCCCCAAAAATCAGGCAATGCAATGGAATCCCTCTTATTTCAACCAACATTTTCTAGATGTTGTGCAACCGAAAGAGATAGGTATTTTGCTTATATTTGAGCCTCCAAATTTTATTCAATTGACCATCCATACAAAGTTTTGGTATTGTAGTTTTCTACAAAATTTTTGGTAATGTAGTTTTCCCAAATTTTTCCTTATCCCAATGCATATTCATCATGCATTTAACTATGAGTTGGTTGCCTTGGTCTCAAATTGTGGTCCTTGTGGTGCCACAATGCAATTTATTCAACTATGTGGATGTGCATTTCTAATGTGATTGTCTTGGCTTGAAATTGCAACCCTTGCAATGCCACGATGCAATACTTTTTTTTTAGTTTTTTCCTTTTGTCTATTTCCAAAATCATCTAAGACCATCATTCTCTTTTCCATGTTTGGACTGTCATCCTTTCATGGGTCCCAACATTTAAATAGTAATTTCTTATGAATATTTTTATGGATTTTCTCATTCCATTATGCAAATATTATTTTTTTCCTTTTGTATGTTCACAAAATGATTAAAACCATCTTTAACTTTACCATGTTTTGACAATTATCCTTTTGCGACTGCATGGTTCTCTACTTGTAATGCCTTACAAATGAGTATTCTCATTTTTCCCATATTTATATATGGATATCAATCAATTTAGCGTCATGATTAGTAAATAATTTGGAATTATCCCACACACAATAATTTGTAGAAACATGATAACAACTAAGATGGCATACATATCTCATCTCTTGCTTGCTAGAATATTTAGATGGTTGATGTTTTTTTAATAGATTTTCTTGTGTAAGTAATTGTATAGTTTATCATTTTTTAATTTTGTTGCTAAGTTCTATGTTATATTTATATAAAATATTAAAATTACATGTTTTTGTCCAACAATTCATTAATAGTTAATTGCATGTCATTAATTGGTTCAATACACTTTCTGAAGCCAACAATTTTTTTTTCATATATCTCACATATAATGTTTTTTCTTCTTTGTGTGTCACAAATTTGTTGTTCCATCAGGAAAACAGATGTAGGAGGAAAGGGACACGTATCTCAAGTGACAAGAATCTAGAGCATTTCCAACAAAAAATGGAAATCTTGAATTGGTGGCATCCATACAGTTAGCAAGTGTTATTGTTTTATATATTGAATGAAGTGTTGTAGATTTTCAAGATACCTTTACTATGTTGAAATCAACTCATGGATTTAGCAGACAATAATTAGTCTTATTCCCTTGTGGATATTAATGTATTCAACCTCAATCAAACTATGATCTGCTTGGCATTTCCATTTGAACTCTTCGATTTCAACAGTTGATATCATTAGACTTTCCACATTAGTGGTTTCTTAGGATTGCTATTATATTTATGTGTTAAAGGTTTGAATGAGATTTTTTATCAGGTCTTTATTGCTTGCTGCAGATGTGACATTTGGATTCTCAAGAAGACTCCAAGAGAAAGAGTGATAAGTTAAACTCTCTACAGAATTATGGTGCTCTTGACTTTCCTATTGATCCTAAAAGAGAATCAGATGGAGTTGTTAGGTATGAAATCCAACTCCACTACCATTTCCAGTGTTTTTCCTGCTTGTCTTTCATTTTAAATGAAACTAGATGATAATACATTGTGGTCAGATTGGATTGTTGGACCTTTAGAAATTTGCTTATGTCAATAAATCTTTTCTAGAGTTTTAATTTCTCTATTACAAGTCTTATTAACATTTATTTGTTTGGGCTACTTTGTGTGTCTGTTGAATTGCAAGCGGTCTCTTAGAATTCTCCTCAACTCTGTGATAGGAAAGTTGCAGACATTTTCATAGTGTATTGATTGTCTTCTAATTTGGTAGTATTGAAAAGCCTACTAGTCTATTCTATTAAACATGAGGCTACTTAGTAGAATTAGGCTAAAACTAGTTGTACGAAGTCAATTGTTATGCATTCTCGCTAATATTCCTTACAATAAATATTTTAAATAATTGTCCAATTTCTACTAAGTATTCTTCCCAGTCTTCTAACCACGGTATGTTGGTGTTAAAAGTAGAATCCAAAAAAATAGTAACACTTATAAACTTGTCTTTGTCAAAAAAAGAATACTTATAAACTTGTTTCAATGTATGAATTTGCAGCACTAAAAGGGAAAAACACAATATTTTCAACCTGTTTTATGCACTTTGTTGGAGATCATGTCTTTAAATTTGAGTGGCCATCATTAGGGATTTCCTACTTATCAATTTTTCAACAATATTTTCTTGAGTTGATCCATAGCTATGTGCTTGTATCATCACTAATTTTACCTATGATTATAGAACCAAGGTTTTGGACCATTTGTTTTACTCTTTTTAGCAGTTGTTCTAGGGCTATGAGCTGGTAGCAACACTGCTTTTGTTATGATTATAGAACTAGACTCTTTCTCAAGCCAACAGTTCTTTTGGTTCGTATCTTTCACATATAATTTTTTTTCTTCTTTGTGAGTCACAAATTTGTTGTTCCATTATGAAAAGACGTAGGAGGAAAGGGACACCTATCTCAAGTGAGAAGAATCTAGAGCAGTTCCAACAAACAATGGAAATGTTGAATTGGAAGCATTCATACAGGTAGCAAGTATTATTGTTTTACATATTGAATGAAGTGTTGTATATTTTCAAGATACCTATACTATGTTGAAATCAACTCATGGATTTAGAAAACAATAATTACTCTGATTCCCTTGTGGATATTAATGTATTCAACCTCAATCAAACTATGATCTACTTGGTATTTCCATTTGAACTCTTGGATTTCAACAGTTGATATCATTAGACTTTCCACATTAGTGTTTACTTAGGATTGGTATTATATTTATGTGTTGAAGGTTTGAATGAGATTTATGATCAGGTCTTTATTTCCTACTGCAAAAGTGACATTTGGATTCGCAAGAAGAGTCCAAGAGAAAGAGTGAGAAGTTAAACTCTCTACAGAATGATGGTGCTCTTGAATTTGCTATTGATCCTCAAAGAGAATCATATAGAGTTGTTAGGTATG
Source organism: Pseudotsuga menziesii (assembly GCA_001517045.1). Lineage (NCBI taxonomy): Eukaryota > Viridiplantae > Streptophyta > Pinopsida > Pinales > Pinaceae > Pseudotsuga > Pseudotsuga menziesii. Next base: position 678,271 of record LPNX010195215.1, on the reverse strand, counting down.
AAATCCAACTCCACTACCATTTCTAGTGTTTTACCTGCTTGTCTTTCATTTTAAATGAAGCTAGATGATAATACATTATGGTCAGATTGGATTGTTGGACCTTTAGAAATTTGCTTATGTCAATAAATATTTTCTGGAGTGTGAATTTCTCTATTACAAGTCTTATTAATGTTAATTTGTTTGGGCTACTTTGTGTGTCTTTTGAATTGCAAGTGGTCCCTTAGAATTCTCCTCAACTCTGTGACAGGAAAGTTGCAAACATTTTCACAGTGTATTGATTGTCTTCCAATTTTGTAGTATTGAAATGCCAATTGGTCTATTCTATTAAACATGAGGCTACTTAGTAGAATTAAGATAAAAATACTTGTAAGAAGTCAATTGCTATGCATTCTCGCTAATATTCCTTACAAGAAATATTTTAAATAATTGTCCAATTTCTACCAAGTATTCTTCCTATACTTCTAACCAAGGTATGTTAATGTTAAAAGTAGAATCCAAAAAACTAGTAATACTTATAAACTTGTCTTTGTAAAAAAAAGAAATTTATAAACTTGTTTTAATGTATGAATTTGCAGCACTAGAAAGGAAAAACATAATATTTTCAACCTGTTTTATGCAATTTGTTGGAGATCATGTCTTTAAATTTGAGTGCCCGTCATTAGGGCTTTCCTACTAATCAATTTTTCAACCATATTTTCTTGAGTTGATCCATAGCTATGTTCTAGTATCATCACTATTCTTACCTATGATTATAGAACCAAGGTTTTGGACCATTCATTTTACTCTTTTTAGTAGTCGTTCTAGGGCTATGAGCTGGTAGGATCACTAGTTTTCTTGTGATTACAAAACCAGACTCTTTCTTAAGCCAACCATTTTTTTCGTTCATATCTTTCACATATAATGTTTTTTCTTCTTTTTGAGTCACAAATTTGTTGTTCCATTAGGAAAACAGATGTAGGAGGAAAGGGACATGTATCTCAAGTGACAAGAATATAGAGCAATTCTGACAAAAAATGGAAATGTTGAATTGACGACATCCATACAGGTAGCAAGTTTTATTGTTTTACATATTGGATGAAGTGTTGTAGATTTTCAAGATGTTTGTACTATGTTGAAATCAACTCACAGATATAACAAAAAATAATTAATCTTATTTCCTTGTGGATATTAATGTATTCAACCTCAATCAAACTATGATCTACTTGGCATTTCCATTTGAACTCTTGTATTTCAACAGTTGATATCATTGTGACTTTCCACATTAGTGGTTTCTTAGGATTGGTATTATATTTATGTGTTGAAGGTTTGAATGAGATTTCTGATCATGTCTTTATTGCCTACTGCAGAACTGACGTTTGGATTCTCAAGAAGACTCCAAGAAAAAGAGTGAGAAGTTAAACTCTCTATAGAATGATGGTGCTCTTTACTTTCCTATTGATCCTCAAAGAGAATCAGATGGGGTTTTTAGGTATGAAATCCAACTCCACTACCATTTCCAGTGTTTTTCCTGCTCATATTTCATTTTAAATGAATCTAGATGATAATACATTAATGTCAGATTGGATTGTTGGACCTTTAGAAAATTGCTTTTGTCAATAAATCTTTTCTGGAGTTTGAATTTCTCTATTACAAGTCCTATTAATGTTAATTTGTTTGGGCTGCTTTATGTTTCTATTGAATTGCAAGTGGTCCCTTAGAATTTTCCACAACTCTTTGACAGTAAAGTTGTAGACATTTTCATAGTGTATTGATTGTCTTCCAATTTGGTAATATTGAAATGTCAAATGGTCTATTCTATTAAACATGAGGATACTTAGTTTAATTAGGCTAAAACTAGTTGTAAGAATTCAACTGCTATGTCTTATAGATCAAAATGAAACATCTCTTTCTGTGACCACTTTCCCATGATTTCATCGCATGTCGACACTTCCAGGACGACACTTCATGAAAGTCACTGAAAAAACACCTAACATGGAGGACCCATATCTTGAGTTTTGTAACTCTGTTTGACCTCATCTCTGCATTTTTTGAAATGTATTTCTGTTAGCTAAAACTTTCTAGAAGACACCAAAGTCTAAAAATGCCCAAAAGAACCCTAAAATGAGCATTTGTTATGTGTACACGAGTTTCCTTAAGGAAACCCGCGTACGTACATGAGTTGCTATATATGATAGTCGTGTATGACTTAAATACATGACTTTTTGCATTGAAACACACGTATACCTCCTTGTGTACATGATTGTTGTCTCTAAAACCCACTTACGCCTCCTGAAAATGTCAAAAAAATACGTATTTTGAAATTTGGGTAGTTTGGGTAGTTATGCAACTGACTCCTTCAGTTGTAACTACTTTGTCTTCGACCCTAACTCTTCATAAATCATATAAATAGAGGCATGAAGGTCCATGAGAGGAGACTTGAATCTTTGCATTGTTATGCTGGAGGATTTGGAGCTCTCTTTGCCCACATGTTTGCCCTAGTGATCATCCCCATGTGTTGTAGATCCTGGAGGCTGAGTTCCTTGGAGAAGAGTAGCAGAACTAGATCAAGGTTTCATGAGGTGCCAAACTTGAAGAGAAGGTATACTTGTACTTGTTTTCAATATTAATAAAGATGTGATGTCCTTCTTCTTCCCAAATAATTGTTCAAGGTTTGGTTGAATCTCTGTTTATGATCATATTATGATGTTAATCAGATTATTATTTCATGTTTATTTGATTATCATTACTTTATATGTGGTCATATTGGTTTGAGGAAGGTATAATTCGTTTTGCAGGTCTCTTGGAGCAAGAGGAGCAAGAGGAGCAAGAGAAGGATTGAAGGGATTCTTGGATCAACCTTCTTTTGTTAAGGTATGAACCATTATAATCTCTGAATCTTATTTATATATACTTGTAGAACCATTTACATCCACCTTTCAACCCCATTACATTGATGGCCTCTTAAACCCTAGCCATAGGATACTTTCCTTTACAACACTATGCATTCTCACTATTATTCCTTACAAGAAATATTTTAAATAATTTTCCAATTTCTACTAAGTATTCTTCCCAGTCTTCTTACCAAGGTATGTTGGTGTTAAAAGTAGAATCCAAAAAACTAGTAATACTTATAAACTTGTCTTTGTCAAAAAAAAAAACTTTTAAACTTGTTTCAATGTATGAATTTGCAGTAGTAGAAAGGAAAAACATAATATTTTCAACCTGTTTTATGCACTTTGTTGGAGATCATGTCTTTAAATTTTAGTGCCCATCATTAGGGATTTCCTACTAATCAATTTTCCAACCATATTTTATTGAGTTGATCCATATCTATGTGTTAGTATCATCATTGTTTTTACCTATCATTATAGAACCAAGGTTTTGGGCCATTCATTTTACTCTTTTTAGCAGTCGTTCTAGGGATATGAGCTGGTAGCATCACTGCTTTTCTTGTGATTACAGAACCAGACTCTTGATTCATCCATTTTAATAATTCAATAATTGATCTATGGTTATGGGATGGAAGCATCCATGTTTACCTGTAATTGTAGAACCAAGATTCTGGACCATCCATTTTATGTGATTGTTTGACAATATGCCTGAATGGAATGTGATTTTATGGAGCGATATGATTGCAGGGTATGCTCTGAATGGAAATGATAAAGAGGCTCTCATGATGTGTTGGAAAGCATTGATGATGGGGATGAGGCGGAATGCTTTTACTTTCTCAACGGTGCTTCTGATTTGTGTAAACATCACGGCTTATGATCAGGGTAAGCTTTAGATTTTAGTTGATTTCTAGATTTCTGTAATGATGTAGGTTCAGAGTGATAATTTTGAGGAGTTCTTTGCACCTGAATTAGAAAATCATGGGTACATAGTTGTTTATAAGAAGAAGACAACAAAGGTTTGAGTTCTGATTACCTAATTTTTTTTGGTGAAAGTTACATATTTCTTGAGATGTAGACTAGACAATGAAATAACATATGTATTTGGCTTATAGGTTTATACTGGCATAGCCTATGCAATTGATGGTTATGCAACTTTTTTCCGATGTGATCGCTTTTCACTTGTTAAAAAATATGAGGTAAAGTTTTTTTCCGTATTAGTCATATCTCTGTATCTCATTTATCAATCGTGAAATTTGTCTCTCTCATGATTCAACAACATAACCCTGCACTGGGACGGAGGAGCTCAGGTGGAAAAGCTCCCAGAGCCAAATCAATCGAAGAGGACAATTTAGGCACTGTAAATATAGTTTTTTCAATGTATGATATTTTAGATGAATAGTTGGAAATGGAAAGCCTCTTTATAGGCCATGAGACTATATGTGTTGCTCTATGTTAAGAACTTTGGTATCTCCAAATGTTAAACTATATAATTAAAATTCCTCTCTCTATAACATCTATTGTTCAATTCCTTATTGTCTAGCTTCTAAACCATGATTCAGGAATGTGATCAACAAAGAATTCTACCAATATTTAGGTATATCAATAAGGGTTGTCTTGAGTGGCAAGGCTCTTTGACAGTCAATGTTTCAACTTTTGGTCATCTAAAAAATGAAAGAATAAATACTTCATGTCAAATATCTAATGAAGAAAATTGAAATCCCCATAGGTACAATTCTCAAATTTCTATCTTTTAATTTCTATGCCAAGCATCCCTTTAAAGTTCTGAAGCATCAATAAGCATAGACTTAGCCTATTAATATTTGAGAATTATGGCAGTTCAAATAAGCTTAGATTTGGTGCTTGGTTTCCATTTGTCTCATGTAAGTGCTCCTTCCAATTTTAATGTTCAGGTGGACGAGGATATTTTCCTAGAAGTGTTGTCACTTGTCAATGCAGAATGTGAACTAGGGTATTCTTGTCATGCTTTATCAGCAAAGCTAACTGTACTCAGGGCCTGAATAAATAACCACATTAGCAAAGGCAATGAATATGACATCTAAGGAAATGACAAACTATTGAAAATTGAGTACTTATAAAAATGGTCACAACTTGACCATTCCTTCGTGTTGTCCATTACTTGTAAATAAGCCATGTATGCTTCTTGACTACCTTCTCCGTTTACTTGATTTGTTTAAATTGTTCCATTCAATGTTTTTCTTTTCTCTCAAATAATGATTTGTGATCATAATCTGGCTTTTTCTGACACTGTTGATTCCTTTTTTGTTAAAAATTGTATGCCTTTTTTCATAATGGTTTAAGCAGCAATGCTTCATGAATTAGTTAAGTTTAGATCGGGTGCTTGGCTACCATTTTTTCCCCATAGTTTCTCCTTCCAATTTTAATGTTCAGGTGGATAAGGATATTTTCCTAGAAAAATGTTGTCAGTTGACAATGCAGAATGTGAACTAGGGTATTCTCTGTGAGTGGAGTGGAGTGTAACCCTGTGTGAAATTGTTTAACTTGACATTTCAACTAGATTATCCTTGTTATTCCTTATCAACAAAGATAACTATTCTCAGGGCCTGAATAAATGACCACATCAGCAAAGGCAATGGATATGGCATCTAAGGAAATAACAAACTATTAAAAATTGAGTAATTATAAAAATGGTCACAAACTAACCATTCCTTCATGTTGTCCATTACTTGTAAGACATGTTTGCTTCTTGACTATCTTCTCCGTTTACTTGATTTGTTTAAATTGTTCCAATCAATATTTTTATTTGCTCTCAAATAATGGTTTGTGGTCATAATCTATCTTTTTCTGATGGTGCTGATTCCTTTTTTGTAAACAAATGGATGCCTTTTTTCTTAATGGTTTAATCTGCAATTCTACATGAATCAATCTAGCGGTTAGCTGAAGTTCAGTGTTTTTGCATTGCTAGGTATTTTCTGCAATGAAGGATAAAATCTCAACTGCAACTGAACAGGTAAGTATATAATATACTCTTGTAAGAGAATATGGTCTTAGAAATGTGTGGCATTAGACAAGAATGTTGATTGTATGTTTATCCTTCCTTGCAGGAAAAGGGGTTAAGTGAAAATATAAAGCTGAGATCTGATGGGTCTTGAAAAAAAGATGGGATTAATGCAGGTGATAATGTAAAGTTTGATAATAATTTTGAGCCAGGAACTGAAAGAATTGAGGGTGTCGAGTCTACTAGTTTACAAGAATCTACTGAAACAAATGAAACACTATTTATCAAGTTTGGAAAGTGAATATCTACTTCTTCCTCATCGGCTGTAGCAGCATTGAAATCTTTGAAGGAAACCAAAATCATGGATGTGACAAAAAAGGGCTATGACATTGCTAAAGAAGAACTTACATCCACACCATCTAGGAAGCAGAGAACGCAGAATGTAGCTTCAGCCTCATCCTATAAGGATAGGAGTAGTGCAACTGGCATTGTTTCTGTAGTTGTAAAGCAGACTCAGTAGAGGAAAAAATGGGAAGAATTTAAAGAGAAGGTAACATGCTACGGGCTTTATTTTTTTATATGCTTTTAATTGTTCTTTGCTCATTTACGTTTCAACAGGCTCGTCTATATTATGTGTTAAAATCCTGGCATGGTACTTTATTTCCTTGTTTCTACGTTACAATATTGTTTATATGATTGTAGGATCATGGACACCCTCTGTTTAAGTGTGTCAGTGGGACCAGTGAGCATCCAACTGTTGCAAAGGGACAAGAGGTGTGTATGTACAATGTTCTTCAAGGAAGCAATTATTTTGTAAGTTTTTCATTACATGTCCAACTCATCTAGTTATGTGGTCTATTTCATAGTTAGCAGAGGGTATGAAAGCGTGGTGGGAAACCAGTGATAGTCGTGTTGTTCATAAGATTCAAGAGTAAGTGCTATATGTTTGTTGTGAGCAGCTGTGGTATTTGCTTTCTATGCTTTGGTTTTTATTTATTCTTATAAAACTTTTTATATATTTTTAATCTTGAGATCAGAGGGTCATAAGTTATCTATTTGGATGTTAAATTCATTTGAATTTTATTACTGCAGTTTGAATGATACTATTTTTGGGAAAAGTGATACAGCAATATCATATAAGGAAATACGTCACCGTGACCCATAAGATGTTTGTGATAGTAATGGTTTAGTTTGTTTTAGATCTTTTTCTAGAAATTAGTTATCTGTTTTACACAAGTATTTTGATATGATGCTGAGATTTTATGATCTTGTGTAGGCTCTTCTCTTTGCCATATTTTATAGTAGATGTGTAGGATATTGTTAAGCCTACCCTTCAGGCCTACGTTAAGGTAAGTGCTAGTAGAGCATTGTAGATGTAGTGGACACTTTCTATCATGTATGGAGGCTGTGATATCCCAAGGAATTCAAGTTTCAACCATATGGTTTTGATTGAATGTGCAGGGTGATTTGGAAACATTGAAGAAAAATTGTAGCTTTGAATTTATTGATAGGTGTAAAGCAGAGCGAAGGGAATATAAAAGTGAAGGCATTTTCTTTGACAACAGGGTATTTTCAATTTCATAGTATCTCTTTTTAGTGGTTGAGAAATTTTCATTTGTTTTGTTTGAGACTCAAAATAGTAACATTTATAGTTTAAATTGTTTGTTGTTTGTCTCTAGTTTCGTTTATTGGCCAGAAACATGCTCTTTCTCTCTCCATCATTACTGTAATTCAGATATGCAAAATTATAGTTGTGAAAATATAAGGAATTTAGATTATATGTTCTTAAACTAATACTTCATGAAATCCTTTGATTGAGAAGTTTTCACATGGTCTTAAGTTGAGAAGAGTGATAATGTGGTGTAGTGTCTTGTACAACAAGAGAAACAAACTACAAGAGAAACAAAAGGAAAATCCATTTTTTCTAGAGAGGCTTGGACAAACCAAGAAACCTACGCAACTTGACTTTGATCTTTTGGTGGACCTACAAAATTTGTGTTAAAATTACACTTATCAAATCCATCAATGATGGTCCTATCTACAAAAGGGTTAGAGGATATAGTCTCAAGAGATTCATGGGAATACCTCACAGACTTCATGGTGCAACAGAGAAAGTCTTTACTCATATGGTGGTTCATGCTCTTAGCATATTCTATGTAGTCCCAAGCTCGGTCTTATCATCAATACTTGTACAATCAATGATTTCCTATTAAAAGTCATCAAGAAACCCTTAACATCATTTTTTAACATGTCCATTTTACCTCTTCAAAATGATCTTCTAATAAATTCTTGCTCAGTGCTTTGATATTCTCAAGTCGTTAAGAAATTCACAAATAGTCCAAGACTTATGGAAAAATATTTCTCAAACAAGTCTAGCTCTGATCCTAAAACCCAGTTTGAATATGGTTGATCAAAATATTAAAAACAGTACCAAAAATGTACTTACACAGGACTGGTATGCCTCCTTGATCATCCTTGGTCTGTAGCCTTCATTTATTCCCCTCAATTCTTCGTTTTGCTTCCTCACATCTCTACTGCTAGGTTTGCTGCCTTAGACTTGTCCTCTTCACATTTTCTATCCCTTAGTCTAGCTTGTATTTATACACTTTTTGGATTACTTATCGGGATGACATGTGAATATAACTAGGACCGACATGTACTTGTTTGAGCCAAATTTTGGAGCTGACTTGTGTGCTTCTTCAAACAATTTAAAGTGTCTTAATAGTTGTGTCTCTTCCACGCATTCTGTAGATGGACAACCTGTGTCTCTTCAAAACGATTCGTGATTCTTGATGACTAAGTTATACTTTTGACTATGTGGTCATTGACATATTGTTTGTAGCAAACATTGAATTCCATATAAACAATAAATTCTGTCTTTTATCTTATCTTGCTAACACAGTTATACTTACTGAGTCAAAGATTTCTCTGTTCTGAAATAGATGCTTTAGGTTTCAAAGGATATCACCAGGGGGGTTTATATTTCATAGACCTCAATACTCTCCAATAGTATCTGTCTCTTTAAACACCACCAAGACCTGGACCATGGTCCCACAAAATCATCCAGCTAATTTTCAAAGTGGGAGACAACTTAGAATTGAATAACTACAGTACCATCATGATTGGGCATGCCTTTGCTAAAATCTATGCCACAATGCAACCACTATCTCTTTCCAATGAGCTCAAGCAGATAATTATCAACTTTTAAAGATAGTGCATCCAAGTTTCCAACCTAGGCACCAAACCACTAATCATATCTTTATCCTCCATGCCATTATTGAGGATACACATCATCCATCTTTGAAAGCCTTACGCTAGTTTATAGACTTTTGTATGGCATTGGACTTGGTCCTCAGAGGCACTATTTCAAAGATTGTAGGAATTGGAATTTCTAAGACTCTTAATAGCCATCATGAGACTATATAAATTTATTCTTAGGAATATTTGCATAGTGTATGGCCTTTCTCATTTCATCGTGAGAACTATCAAGGTCAAACAAGAATGCCCTCTCTCTTAGACTTTGTTTGGGATCTATATTGATGATATTGAGTCGTTTCTTAGAGGGATATCCAGGAGAGAAATGGATTTATTCTTCATCATGTGTTGGTCTCTTTTTATTTGTTCATCATGTGATCTTCCAAGCTTCTTCACCCAAGGCACTACAAACTTACAAAGACAATTCGATGGCCCCTCACTATTTTGTTATCTTGGGCCACTAACAATTAACCTTGGTAAAACCAAGGTAATGGCCTTCTACACATCACAAAGGACCCTTGCTTCGTATCAATTCCAATTTGAATGGGAAGAGAATGAAGTCACCATAACACACCTAATTGGGGCTTTGATTTGTGGGACCTCAACTTAAGACATGCTTTCCAGCCATAACTCAACATGGGATATGTTTGTGTTGCCCTTCTAAAGAGTTGGTGCTTCCAGAGTCAATTCCAAGATGCACCATTGGGATACAATCAGTAGAACCACGTTCCTCTATGATTTAGAGGTATGGGGACCCATCTTGCTTCATTCCAACTAGGCTCAAACAAAAACAGTACAACCTCTTATGCTACAACGCATCATTTGGTGCAAGTGAAGAATCCTCCAATGCATCAACTAGGTAGAGTTCAATACAGATACTTTGCACCTAGAGGCCATTTTTAAACTAGTTTCCTTCCTTCATAGAGTTTGGAGTCTTATCAATTCAAACTCAAAGAGGAGTGAATACCCTTATATTTCTCTTTTCTCCTCATAGTCCCTTGCCTCTACTGGCCCATTTAAACAAGCTTGATGGTATTTTTCGATGAAATCCAAGTTGCTTCAGTCAATGGCCATTTCTCCTAAAATCCTCTCTCATTTAGGTATTCTCTAGAAGCATTCGGCTACATCTTATACATTAAGTAAAACCTAAACAAGGTTATCTGTGAGGATATCTACCAACGATATATACAGGTTACCTAAACTTCACCTCCAAAGGGTCTCAACCCTATAATGGCCTTTTATCAAGAGCAGTTAATACAGCTGCAAGATGGCCTCATTATTCAACCCACATACATGCACCAACACTAAATGCACGCCCTCAAGATCTCCCTTGGAAAGTTCAGAGTGGGTCCACATTGACTCTAGTTTGAATAAAATCTTCATCTTCTGTGACCCTACCAGATGTGTGTGCTTTGACACCTACAAGACATGCATTTGGATATCACCTTGTCTTTAGACACCCCATTTATAAATATATCCAAGCGAGGTTCTTTTTCTTTACCATGGTTCAAATGGGTCCATCTCCACATTTTTTTTGTAACCAAATAAGAGGTATCTAGCTCTTTTATGAGGGAGGTTCTTAGTTTTAAATTGCAGACCCTTCATGGATTTCCCCATCCCAACTCTTTCAAGAGGATCACTTCCTTTTTTCCTCTTATCAAACCTACTCAAGGACGGAAATGATAGCAAGAGAATCACTTCTCCACCTATCAAATTGGTGACGACCCAAGCCTCCTTCCAATCACCTCCTACCCATTGGGGAACCCATTTGAGAGACCCTTGAGCTCTCATCCTAAATCACAATTCAAATAATTCAGAGGTGTAACAAAGGGCAAGAGTACGTGGGTTCTTCATTTTGATGAAAACCTCAGGCTCTCACCTAGGATTATGCTACAAGGCCCCCTACGTCATGGTTATTCTCTAGATGAGACCTTATCAAACAATATATCAAGGCCTTTATAGTGATTGAATGCTTAGAGGATGACATCCCCCTCCATTCTCTTCCAACCTCAACCTCCAACTCTAATTCCACCTAACATTCTCTACTCATTGGTGTTTCCATTATCGTAGTCATTTCATTTATTTTCCTTACACATTAGACATTATATATTTGCTTAATGCTGCTAGATTAGATTTATGAGATGCTATGATACTTCGACTTTGTCCCATTGCGTACTTTTGTGGTCATTTGTTGGACACAGATAAAACTATCTTATTTTACATTTTCCTCCAAGATGCCCTCTTTCAATTTAACTTGATTTTAGTTGTAAGCAATTTGGGTAAGGTTCAAATTTAAAAAATTTAAAAATGTTATAGTAAGTGATAATAGAGGAACTTGTCTCAAAAACATACTTTTAATTTATAATTTTGATAGACCATGGATACCGCCTTACCATCCACTATGTGTATTAAATGGTTTCCCAATATCCTTGTTGTGTGGAAAATCCCAAGAGCACCCACTTCTACAAGGGGATTTTGTCCCAAGCAATGCCCAAATATTCCCCAATAAAAGGGGATGGGTAGGGATGTCTTCTACTTGTCCTATTGTCCCCAGCACACAAGGGACTCAAGGGAACATCTCCTAACACCAAGAACATATCCCTATATAATACTGTAACAATGTCAAAGACTTATTTTTATAACAGGTTATTCAAATCCTCTGTAGCTAAAATAACTGATTTAAATATAGTTTAAGAGTATTGGAATATCATACCTTCTTGTCGTGTGGGGACATCTTATTCTTGCACAACTAATCCATTTCACATAGTAGAGTTTCAAATACTTTTACAAGCAAAAGAATTTATTAATATGCTTATATATTTTTAACCAAATAAAAGATAAGGGTCCATCATCTTTAAGTTCCCCAACTTTATACACCATAAAAGATAAGAATGGTTTCACTCACTCTTCTCATAAAAATGCATGGGGGTTGTGTTGTCTAAAACTTCTTTTTTAGACATCAACATTCGAGTTCGAGAGAAGAAGAAACAGGCTTGAGAGATATGATAGAAATGTTGTTCAAAATAATTCGAAGGCCCTCAAGAATATTGAGGAAGTTTGTGGAAATTGAACCCAGTGATAGATTAATTTTACTCACAACAATTAACAATTGATCATGCAAAATCACTCACAAAAGAGACTGAAATTGGAGCTGAACACTAAAATGTATTAAATTAGTGTACAATAGCCAACCCTGTAACATAATAGGTTGCTGAATAAATAAAATACATCAGGGATTTGAATGCATGAGGAGCAATTCGAATCTAGCATAAAGCAGGCTTACTAAAAATAAGCAAACCCCCCATAGGTGTAAAAATCTGGGTCCAAATCAGTCATGGAGCTCACGAATTAGCAAAAATGCTTAGGCAAGCTAAAGAGTGGTGGAATGGAAGCTCATACATGTTTTTCCAAGGAGAAAAGAGAGGAAGATGTGTAGGACAAAAAACTAGTCAACCTCACCTAGTCTAGCTTTTCCTTTTGCCTTAAAACACTGAAAAAGCAGGCAGTAAAGCAGAAAAAGCATAAGGGCACCTAGGAGGCCAGGAATAAAGCAGAGTTGATTCCTTGAGGTTTCCCAAGCACTACATGAGTCAAATAAGGCAATTTTGACCGTTATGGATAGGCAAAAGACAACTTGCACAAGGTGGGACACATGAACTAGGCAAATAAGACAAAAATAATTAAATTAATGTCTAAGGTAGTAAACTATGGTTTGATTATTCTAACACCCCCCCTTAAGCCTGACTTATGAGTAATATATCAAAAAATTATAGGGCCTAGCAACAAGGCTTAGTCACCCTTTACATACTGCATGTCCATACAACCAAGGAAAGAGGCAAAAACCACATGGGAAAATCCTCCCTTAAACATGGACTGTAAAACAAAATTTGGAAATCTTGTCTTCACTCATGCTTCACAGCATGATCAGAAATCCCCAGCAGTGATTTGAGATTGCTGAAGGTCTTCTCACAAAATGCTTTGGTGAAGATATCAGCTACTTGTTCTGAAGATAAATAGAAGAGTAGGTGAATGGTGCCATCATGCACAAGCTCTATGATGTAGTGCATATGGATCTCAATGTGTTTGGTTCTCTGCTTCTAAACTAGATCTTTGCATATTCAAATGGTACTCTGGTTATCATAGTAGATGGTAGTTGAGTGCTCTGATTCGAAGCCACACTCTTCAAGTAAACCATGCAACCATAAACATTGAGTTGCTGCATTAACAACTCCTCTGTACTCTACTTCTGTAGATGAGAATGCAATGGCACTCTATTTCTTGCTTGACCAGTTGATTGGCCCTTATTCAAGCATGAACACATATCCTGGTATGGACTTTCTGTCTATGCTATCACCTGCCCAATCACTGTCAGTAAATCCAATCAAATCAAGATCAGATTTTGCTTTGTAGAAGATCCCATGTGTCCTTGTTCCCTGAACAAAGTTAAGGATCCTTTTGGTTGCTTTCCAATGGATCTCATGAGGCTGATCCATATATCTATAAGCCACACTTACTGCATAAGAAATATCAGGTCTATTATGTGTCATATACAATAAACATCCAATCAATTGCCTATTCAGTGTATTGTTTACCATAAGTGAAGAATCAGCTTCTTCCAGCTTCACTCCTGAAAGGAAAGGAGTTTTGCTTGCTTTGCAATCCTTCATTATGAATTTGTTCAGAAAATTCAAGGCATACTTGGACTGGTGCACCTTGATTACAGATTTGGTTTGAGCAATATGAAGCCCCAAAAATTGACTTAAGAGCCCCAAATCTGTCATGGAGAAGGCTTGGTTCATTACACCCTTTAAGGAAGCAATCTCATCCTTTGAGCTTCCTGTAATGAGGAGATCATCAACATATAACATAATGATCATTAATGAACCATTAATTAACTTCAAATAGACATTTGGATCTGATTTGCACCGAACAAAATTCAGTGATAGCAAGAAGCTATCGATCTTGGCATACCAAGCCCTGGGGGCTTGCTTTAGCCCATACAATGACTTTCTCAACCTACACATAAGAGAAAGGTTAGTAGCAAAACCTTGAGGCTGCTGCATATATATCTCTTCAGTGAGATCTCCATTTAGGAAGGCACATTTTACATCCATATGATGTACCTCCCATTGCCTTGAGGCTGCAATGGCTAAGGCTAGCCTGATGGAATCCATCTTTGCCACTGGGGAAAAGGTCTCATTGTAATATATCCCATGAACCTATGAGTATCCCTTGGCTACCAATATGGCCTTGTACTTCAGTGGTGAACCATCAGCAGCAAATTTGGTCTTATAGACCCACTTACACTGGACTAACTTTCTTCCTGGGGGAAGATCCACTAGCTCCCATGTGTTGCTCTTATGGAGCGAGCTGAACTCCTCCTTCATGGAAGCTTGCCATCTTGGATCTCCTACTGCTTCTTCATATGTTTGAGGATCAGACTCCACCATCAAATAGCATTTTTTAGCAAACATAGGATCCTTCATGCATAGACCACTCTCAAATTGAGATCTAGTCCTAGCTAGCTCTCCTACTACATGTAATGTCTTGGCTGCCATTTTGGCCTTGTAGGGATGTTAGGGTCGCAATAAACTCATCTCCATCAGAAAAATCAGAATCAGCATGTTCAACAAACTCTTTACTTACTTCTTGAGGTTCAGGTGGAGAAGAGGCTTCTCCAACTTCCACTGCTGCAAGGGGTTCTTCTTCAAACTGAACACACCTTTCAATAAAGGATTTGTTTGTGCTAAAATTTATCAGCTTGTACCCTTTTGAATCTTCATAGTATCCAACAAAGATACACTCTTGGCTTTGGGGCTGCAAAGCCTTCCTCTTCTCTGTTGGAATTCTAGCCCAAGCCTTTGAGCCAAAAATCCTGAAATGGGTCACATCTGGCTTGTGCCCACTCCATGCTTCGAAGGGAGTCATACCATCAAGTTGTTTATGGGGCACCCTATTCTGGATATAGGCTGCACATTTTATAGCTTCGGCCCAGTATTTTGGTGGGAAATTTTTGGCCTCCATCATGCATGTTGCCATCTCCTTCAGTGATCTGTTCTTCCTCTGAGCAACACCATTTTGCTGTGGTGTGTAAGGGATAGAATGTTGCATATGAATACCTACATATGCATAATAATTAATAAAATTAGACTTGAAATACTCACCACCATTGTCAGATCTGAGGACCTTGAGTTTCCTCCCAGACTGGTTTTCAACCAAAGCCTTAAAGACTTTGAAGAGGCCAAAAACTTCAGACTTGTGTTTCAGGAAGTAAACCCAGCAATACCCGAAAAAGTCATCAATAAAATTCAATGCATATTTGGCCTGACTCATGGACATATGAGGGCATGGTATAGAAACATCACTGTGGATTAGCTCGAGGGGTGCAGAGGTTCTCTCATGACTAGCTCTCTCTAATTTTTGCTCTGGGTGTTTTCCTAGGATACAACCTTGGCAGACTCCTTTGGAAAATTTTATCTTGGGCAACCCTATGACCATCTCTTTTTCACTAAGATCAGAAAGATATTTGTAGTTTAGGTGGCCAAATATTTCATACCAAATCTTGCTAGCCTCATTAGCATGAATCAGAAGAGCAGAGGGGTTTGAGTAGGGTAGGAAGTGTGAGAACATGTATACCTTTTGAGCATGATTTGAAACTCCTTTTGTAATGACTCTACCACTTGAGATCTCTGTGATCTCAACTTCATCAGGGGAGAATATGACTTTCTTAGGAGACCCAGTGTGAGTCATCTGGTACACTGACAAGAGGTTGGAGGCAAGACCAGGCACATACAAGACATTGCTGAACTGACCATGATCAAGATCAATCCTCCCTTTGCCCAAACTTTCAGTGAGAGAGTCATATCCCAGTACTATAGGTGGTCCTTTCGACATGTCAAGTGAGGAGAATGCCTCCTTGGTCAAAACCATGTGTCTTGAAGCTCCAAAATCGATGATAAAACTGGGTGAGCTTGATGTGCCAGCAACCAATGCATGAACTCTCTCTCTGTCATCTGAACTTGATCCTCCTTCTCTCTTCTTTGAGTTTTCTGGAACGGAGATGCCATTCTTCTCTAGGAGTTGGGTGAGCATGTCAATTTGATTTTTCATACAAGATCTTTCAGAGTGATTTCCCTTATTGCAGTATGCGCACTTGTTCATTTCACCTTTGTTTTTCTTCTTCTGGTAGTTCTTCTTGGAACCTTGTGGCTCCTCCGGAGACTGTTTCTTGTCTCTCTTTTGCTCAAGTGGATTTTTAGCTTTATTTTTTATTTTTGAATCCACCTTCAAATCTCCAGCAATCAGAGCTTGATCTTTGGATGGTTTGATGGTGCCCATCATCACCAGCTTGTCCTGTTCTTGTGTGAGAGATTCCATGAAATCTACAAGGCTAGGCATCTTCCAGGTTTGAGCTGTCAGTTTTGTGGCATAGAAGGTCGAAAAAAATACTGAATAGTTAGGGCCTAGCTTCAAGAGAATGGCCAAGATGAGCTGATCATCCTTCTTTTCGATCCCACACTGTTTCAGATGCAAAACTAGTGCTTTGAACTTGGAGAAATATAGCTGCAGGGATTCAAAGCTATTTGGACTCAGAGAAATCAGCTCATTTTCTTTTTGATGTCCCCTCATCTCATCTGTCTTTCCAAAAAGATCAGAAAGCTTCTCCCATACTTCATTCAGTGATGTCAATCCATCAAGATGGAAAAGGAGGTCTCTGGAAATACTCAGACACAAGAGACCGTAGGCCTCATCCCTCCTGTTGTGCCATTTTATCTTCTCTGCAGCTACATTGGGCTCTGCTTCTATTTCCATAGTCACCCTGTAGAGGCCTTTCACTCTCAACAGTATCTCCATCTCTGCTTTCCATTCAAATAAATTGAAGGGAGTCAAGATAGTTTTCTGTGATTGATCCATACCTAGAAATATTGTCCCGGCTGTCAGTAGAAGGCTCCCAGTCACTGATGTCGAACCTGCAAAATAATTTTGAAGGAGAGAAATCGATCTACAATGGCTCTGATACCATGTGGAAATTGAACCCAGTGATAGATTAATTTTACTCACAACAATTAACAATTGATCATGCAAAATCACTCACAAAAGACACTAAAATTGGAGCTGAACACTGAACTGTATTAACTCAGTATACAATAGCCAACCCTGTAACATAATAGGTTTCTGAATAAATAAAATACATCATGGATTCGAATGCATGAGGAGCAATTCGAATCTAGCATAAAGCAGGCTTACTAAAAATAAGCAAATCCCCCATAGGTGTAAAAAGCTGGGTCCAAATCAGTCATGGAGCTCATGAATTAGAAAAAAGGCTTAGGAAAGCTAAAGAGTGGTGGAATGGAAGCTCATACATGCTTTTTCAAGGAGAAAAGAGAGGAGGATGTGTAGGACAAAAAACTAGTCAACCTCACCTAGTCTAGCTTTTCCTTTTGCCTTAAAACACTGAAAAAGCAGGCAATAAAGCAAAAAAAGTAGAAGGGCACCTAGGAGGCCAGGAACAAAGAAGAATTGATTCCTTGAGGTTTCCCAAGAGATACATGAGTCAAATAAGGCAAGTTTGACCATTATGGATAGGCAAAAGACAACTTGCACAAGGTGGGACACATGAACTAGGCAAATAAGACAAAAATAATTAAATTAATCTATAAGGTAGTAAAATATGGGTTGATTATTCTAACAAAGTTCATGTTAGCAGGGAGGATAAATTATGGGAGAACATGTTTGTCTCATTCTCTTCAACTTTCCTTGTAAAAGAGTTAAGGGACAATAACTACAAATTAGCTAATAGGTTATCTTCTAATTGTTGTTGCTTATAGCACATGTGTGTCCAAATACAATATAACCACCATACAACATTTGTCTATTCTCAAATCTTAGCTTCATCGTGGTGATTTTCTTTCTTGTCTTTATTACTTTGCCTGTGGTGCACTTCTGGAGTGCCCTTGGTTCTGATAATTATTTGAATTAGTCTAGTTGTGGCTATATTTAAGGCAGGTTGGCCAAAGATAAACTTAAAAACATGATTTAATGTTTTACATTGAATTTCATGTAAAATGTGTCAACTATAATGTTGGGTATGCTTTTATTATTACATTCAACTCTTTTTGAAATATGTGTTGAATTTCTTTTTCTTGTTTATTTTGGTAGCTTTCAGACTTCTATAAAAATATGTTTCATTTTCTAGAATTGGCTGATATGATAGCTTATGCTTTGCAACACTCAGTCTAAAATATTCCGCTTTCATGTATTTTTATATTGTCATTGTTAGATTGTTTTATGAATGGCAATGTTTGCTTACCTTATTTGACTTTTACTTTGCTTGATTTCATATAATGATATTTTTCTCATATATTCAGGCACGCTAAGAGATATTCCATAAATTAGCTGACTTAATTGGTATCATATCCATCACAAAGGTATTCCATTCTCTCTGGTAACATGAATGGATATACTAGATAGGGAAAATTGTACATAGCTGTCAGGAATTAGTTTATCATAAATACTAGTTACTGGTAAGTTGTAATAGTAATAATTATGTAGTTTGTAGATTGCTATCTATCATAAATTTGTTTGAATATCATCATTGTCAAGCAATAACAACTTCTTAAAGGGTTCTAGCTCAGGTAGAGAACATGCCTAATTATAGGCAGGAGGTTGGTGGTTTGATTCCTCCATGCCCTATCATAAATTTGTGACTACAAAAATGACTAAATTCACATATATACATCTATTAGTAGCTAATTTCCCATATCTTAGTCATTAATATTTTATCATCTAGTGGTTTATTTAGTGGTATATTTGGTCACTAATTGTTATAATCAGTGACTAAATTAGTGACTAAATCAATGACTAAATCCATGACTAAATCCGTGACTAAATAAATGAGTAAATAATTAACTATCAATCACTAAATCATTGACTATCAATGACTAAATCAATGACTAATAAGTCAAGCTATTAATTACTAAGTGAAATATGACTAGCTATAAGATAGTGGAAATTAGCTACTATTAGTCGCTGACTCAAAAATAGTCGTTTATAGCCTGATTTTAGTCCTCTTTTTAGTCATTAATTTCTCATTTTGTACTAGTGTTCCACTAACTCTAACTGTCAATCGAAGGGTTGATTGAGCTGACACATCAACCTACTTACTCAGTCATCAACCACAAAGCTTCTAGAAGAGCCCACACGCATGGAGGAGAGAGGGAGGGTGCAATTCCCCATAAAGGAGGCTGAAGTTCAACTCTGGATCTTCCCTGATTAGCTCCTTCAGTCAAGGAATTGCAATCTCTGGTTAATCTGGTGCCAATGAGACTGATTTCAATCAAATCGGTTGAGAATCCATTGATCTAGGATTTTGGATTTTCTCCATTATTCATCAATTTATCAATTAAAATAATCAATAATTGATTTTTAGGTATTTTTGACCTGAGTGATGGGAAAATTACTCAAAACTTAGAAAAAGTGGGTTTATGGGTTTACATGGCGCTCTAAGCTTGAAAATGATCACCCCCATGATTGAAACTTATTTTCGAGACCAATTTTATTACAAAACCAATTTTTCCAATTAGACTATTAAAAAATAGCCTAAGTTTTGTGGAAAATTTAAAAAAAAAAAAACTAAAAAAATTAAAAAAATGAAAACCTAGGGGGACTTAGACATGTTCATATGACTCAACCATAATGCCTAGCATGTTTATACATTGCCACATAGACACTAATAACCTCAATAGGCATAAATGCCAAGCCGACCACCCCAGCTTTGGAGGTATTGAGTGAAAAAATTAGAAATTATCAGTCATTTATTCAACGACCAATAATAACCCAGGGAAAAAACACCATGGGCTGATCGGATTGAAAAATAAATTCTAAGAGACCAAGTCTTTTATATAGACTATCATGCTAGAACATTTTATTACAACTCCCCTATGGGGTATGAACATGTGATATAGTACAACAAGCACTTCATAGACATTAGAGGAAATTTGGGGTCTAAAATGGGCCTTATAAGAAAACGTGCCAAAATAAGTTTTTGTGAGTTGGAATTCAAGAACCAATAGAATTTCAATAAAATAAGTCAACCATAATGGTTGAATTGACATATTTGTCATTAAAAAAAACTACTTTTTTTGTTCGTATTTTCGACATATCTCATTGTGTTTTTACTCAAATTTCGATCGGGAGAGCTCGTTGGATGCGGAATTTGATTCCGTATCCAACGAGTACCCACACTGCATACTTTTGACGGACCCCGCTACCCCAAAAACGTGATGATGACATCATCATCACGGTTTTTCAGGTATTTCTTGTTTTTGGGGTAGCGGGGTCCATCAAAAGTATGCAGTGTGGGTACTCGTTGGATGCAGAATCAAATTCCGCATCCAATGAGCTCTCCCGATCGAAATTTGAGTAAAAACACAAGGAGATATGTCGAAAATACGAACATAAAAAGTAGTTTTTTTCTTTCTTCCTCCAAAATTAATCAATATTATTTTATTATTTTAACTATTATTTTATTATTTAAACTATTATTTTATTATTTTCCTTAGGAGACCCATTTTAGACCCCAAAAATCCTCTAATGAGCACTTTCGAAGGTCTTCTGAAGTCCGAACAAATCATCTTTGTCCGGTTCACCAGGCTCACTTGATAAACAACCACTAAGTACAACTTAGGTGGTAACATTGCCTAGGTTTTAGACACATTTTAAGATGATCTGGATCATAAAATTTTCAAAAATTAAGTACAGAAGGAGTGGAACTATGTCCCACCAAAAAAATTGTCCTTCTAGTAAATGATTCGATTTGAGTCATAATCCTTTGATTGCAAATAAGTATAGTTAGGACACACGCACACACATTTGAAGATATTAATAGTTATGATATATGCCTTCAACTTATAAATATTGACTTTACAAACTTGAATTGTATCATTGCCTAAGATAAATATCATGGAGTGAGTTGATAAGTAGGAAAACTCAACCTTTCTGGTGACTCATTTTTTCCACTAAGGAAAAATTCCACTACGATCCACTCATTTTTTTTTTAAATTTTGATGACCTAGGTAGTTTAAAATTGGCCAAAACTCATAAGTAAAAATCTTCCATGATGAATGTTCTCATCAATCAAATGGATTTATAACTTTAGACAACAATCCTAATGAATTTGGGGAAGAATTTCCACTTGAAATGAGTTGAGTTTGTCCACTTATTAATTTAATAATAAGTACTATGTCTTTCGTTGTTAATTTTATATCTAATGCACTAGGTACTAGTATGTGTACTCTCTGGAAGAGTAAATCATGAAATGAAATATAACATTTTATAGTTAGACGTCGTTACTCCAGGAAGGCCTAGGAAACATGAAAGTCATTGACTGGTTGTGGAGGGGTTTGAGAAGGAAACTCAAATGGAGATTAAGCTCACAAAACCTAGTTGGATGAAAATGTGGTTTCTAAACATAATAATGTTCCTCTTAGAATTTTCTAGGCACCATGGCTACCAAGGAACAATATGATACTCTAAGACCAATTCACATCTTCCTTACAAGTTTTAATCTATATGATTTAGCATGCACATGATGGACTTATGAAAATTTTGAGAATAAATTTACCAATGCAAGTTGGGCATTTGGAAATTGATAAAACATTTCCATATGGTTTTCTTCAAGAAGATTTCATGGTAAATTTGGACCTATGTAAAGTGTGGGGAATTTATCTACTTGACAAAGGATCGTCACTTTACCTTCACTCGATAGCATGGAAATGGGTGTAACAATATGGACAAGATTAAGGCCTTACTTATATTTATGGGTATAGCTACAAACAAATTCATATTAGATCCACAAATGATGATGAAAATAATGACAATGGCATTAATGATGACAATGATGATGACGACGATGATGATGAATATGAATATGATAAACCATAACTTCTTATAAACCCCATAAACCTAAATCCCCTAACCAATTAACCCCTTAAACCCTAACCCCTAAGGCCCCTAACCATTAAATGTGACCATAGTGACTATAGTGACCATAAACACATTAAACCCTAAGCAGGAACTGGAAACACTAAAACACTATTTTATATCCTGGCTCCCCCATAGGGAAGAAAAGAAGCTGAAGTATTGTATTGTTTTCTTAATAATGGTAATGAAAGGATCCTATAGTGCTAGCTTACAAAAAAACCATTTCCCACAACTTTTTTATGTCAATGTGAGCTATTTCACAAAAACTTCTATATACTCCTCTCTACATCTTGACCAAATATAAGTCAATGTGATGTAAATCCTGCGTTACATGAAACGTTATGTGACTCATCACAACATTGATAAAAAAATTCAATATATTTTTTCTACTCTTATGACTCACATGGGATGACATTGGGAGAATAATTTCCTCTCAATATGTGGAAGACATTGGCAGGATACCCAACTTCTTAGAGTAAAGAATAATTATATACATTTGGTTTGTATATATGCTCTTTGTTTTCATTGAAAACTTCCCTCCAGAAGAGTCATAAACAATATGAATTTTTCACGAACTATTAATAAATCATGTCAACTTGTAATTTAAAGAAATTTTGCAATAGGCCCTAGCAAATAAAGTATTGTGGTTGGAATGTTGAGAAATGCAATTTAATAGTTCAGTCTTTGGACATTTCAGTATCTTTGAATGCCTTGTGAAGAAAAAGTTTACTTGGGTTGAATATATTAGATTGAAATACTTTTTTTTATCCCTATAGACCTCAACAGGTGAGCCAGGAATCTTCCTCACCCTCCCTATCTGAAATTCTTGCCATATAAAGTTTTGGAATAGACAGAGTGTTTCCAAATAGTTCATATGCTCAAGAATGGTGGGAATAACCCAACTCAATAACTGATTTCTTCGATATCCATGCATAGGATGGTTTATGTCAAATCACAATTTGGTCACAAAATATCCAACCAATCATAACATATCGTTGTTTCTTAAATTAAGAAGAAGAGTAGGTTTCAATTTACTTTTCCAATGATTTCCATTGGAATTATTATGCTTCTTCACATTTGGTGTTATGGTCATATACTTGACCACCTCTAATTATTGGAAATTGTCCACGCCATGTCTCATCTGAACTTCAATGCAAATATAATTGTCAAATGGTAAAAACACCAAGTTGGGCGTATTTTTTCACTAATTGATCTGCTTAAACCCCAATTCAACCATCAATATTGATTACATTCTAGGGCAATCGATGAAATGAACGGGTGATCGATGCAAGAAGAAAGGTGACCTATGAAATGAAATATGCAGCAAAATTCATTTGGGTGACTCAGCAATCATCACATCTAGAATGAACGGTGCATATTGAGTGATTGTTTTGGATTTTTCCCACATCGATAGAGACATTGATTTATTTAATGTTTATAAAGCTTATCCTTATCAATGTTAATCAACGTGTAGTGAAAATGGTATGTGGGGGATCTGGGTGTTTGGACTCCATGAGAAGCTCATCGTCCCAAAGCCTGAGACGACCTGTCAGGCCCCTACCCTTTTGGAAAAAGTAACAACATTTGTCAATGTCAATGATGGGTTGCAAAAACCAATAACAAAATTTCTTAATGATGGGTTGCAAAAACCAATAACAACATTTGTCAATGATGGGTTGCAAAAACCAATTATTTGGTGGGTAAACTTATGACTTATATTGTTCTAATTGACTTAACCATAAAACTTATAGATTATATAGAATGTTAACAACAATAATATTCTATATAGTTTATTTGTTTATATTTAACACTAGTATTAACATATTAACATAATAAAAAATAGTATTCTATATATTTTGTTTGTGTATAGATCTTGTTGATATTCAGTGTTCGAGAGAGAGAAGGATGCTTAAAAGCCGAAATATTCAAGGAGCATGGATTCCATGATAAAGTGAGAAACACTAATATGAAATAGATGTAGCTATAGTACATTCAGTCATATCTGGACACATGCCCCAAAGTTATAGAGGATCTCATGTGGAAATTGATGGTTGGGAGGAGGCCCCAATGAATGATGACCTCTTTGCTATAATTGTTCATTATATCGATGATCATGAGAAGTAGTTGGCATCTAGTTGGGAAGACTCTAGAAATGGTTAGAGCCTTTCAGTATTGAAGGACGTGATCAACTACTCAATTTACTTCTAAGGATATAGAGAGAATTATTAACAAGTACAGGGGAAGTTATCCTTGAGTCCAAGATGAGGATCTTCGGCCATTATACAATGTATTGGTATTGGAGGTTTGGCTAAGACCTAATGAGATCTTCCTCCTTTAAGGGAAGAACACAGTTTAGATCTTGAGAATATATAACATGATGGACTACGAGTACATTTCTTCACTGATGGTAACAAATATAAGTGATGTTGTTTTTTGATTCATAATTGGTGGATCCCACTGTACAGGAAGTTGAGAGGATCCTTGATGTACTTGGTCATCACTAGGACATCTGATACAACTTGAAGTAAGAATATGTGCTTATTTTCGCTATAACAGTTGGTGTTCAAATTGGTGCCTCACTTGTTTTCACCCAAGCATGTTGACTCTACTCAAGGAAGAAGTTCGCTACCAGCTAGAAGAATTTTTTTGGGGGGTTCCCTATCTTTGGAGGAGTTTATGCTTTGTTCTAGGGATTTATATTCTTCTATATGGATTACTATGTATTTGGATGTATGTTTTACTTTGAACTAACATCTCTATCACAATATTGTTGTGTTTTATCCCTTGTGGTTTCCAAGGTCAAATTATTGTGTATATTATTTCTATGCTTGGTTGTTCTTTTAGCGATCCTACTATATATTATACTACATATGATATTTGAATTCTACTTCTACCTTTAAAAACTATGAGGTAAACCTTTAGGGGGGGTGTCTTTCCAATCCCTCCCCC